>JZKD02S0730409.1:6090-17454 GCA_000966675.3 Picea glauca | reverse complement strand
ATAGTAGTTCATCCTGCAAGAACTGTTAAGATTGCCATTAATGTCCGGTAGGCCGAAGAAGATTTGTCATTACTATGAATTAAACCAAGATTTGCGGAGAAGAGTGTTATCCTTTCCAAGTATTCATTTCAAACATGATGCAATATGTTTAGTGCACCAGCCGGTTGGCTCCTTTAAGAAATCTCTAATTCTTAATATCTCTTCGCCATCACTGCCACCTTATGCACGAAACCTGGAGATTGTCATTAATCAACAAAAGGATCGAGGAGATCTTCCATTGATATGCATTAAACCATAATTTGCGAAGGGTTATATTATCCCTCCCCAATTTTCATTTCAAACACCGTCTAGAGAAAAAGGAAATTCTCATTAACTTGTGGTAGTAGTTCTGTCCAGATATAGTAAACACATTCGGGCATGATGGCCAGAGATTCCAGTATTCCAGGGCATATTCTTACTACTCATCTCCCTCCACCCAGGAGAAAAAAAGGAGATGGTCCCTTGGTACACCAAGAGATATATTTCAAGCCAAATAATTCCAAGGAAACCCTGCCTACTAAGAGAACCTACCCAGTTGCATTGATGGCTGGCGCAGAGGTTGATGTCATGGATTCTGAACCAGAATAAGATGATCTGATGGGTGATGATAACACAATGGATGATGGAAATGAAGATATTGTTCCTACTCCTGCGCCCAAATTGAAATCAACCATAATGGGTGGAACTTCCCTGCTCAACGATGGTGGTCCTGACAACACCAAAGGAAGGAGTTTTAGAAAAGAAATTGACGCTGAATGAAATATCCACTTTGCATCTCTAAAGTAGGAATTACAAAGGTACAAATTAGTTCGTTCTAGGCAGAAGACTTTCACTGTAAGGAAATGATATGTTGATTCTCTCAGAGATATATTTCAATCCAAAAAAATATTCAATTGCGAGACTACTGTCCTGTTCTCTGGATATACAATTAACATCTTCGGGAATAAAGACCAGAACTCCCACTGGTGCAAGGCATATTTCTACTAGTCATCTCCTTCCACCCAGAATGGACTAGTTTGGGCCTTTGAAATTGCACGTGCAACCTATGTCCCTGAAGTTTTTTCGACTGTGGAGAGGCAGTTTCTAGGTGTGTCCTAACTTTCAATTAAGGGCTATTCCATTTGACCTACAATGTTTTTTGTTTGCTTCCTCATGGGAAGCTTCTGACAACTATCAATTTTACCAGAGGATGATCCATCGAGGAGAAAACTACAAGGATCCTACATACTGTAGATCCCGTGCCTGTGTCTGTGGCAGATACATTCAATGTTTTGGCCCAAAGAATTGGGTCCAATTTCTAAGGATAGATGTACAATACTGAGTGTTTTTTTTTAAATGGATTTGATATTAATTTTTTTTTCCTTGGAGTCTTCGTTATTGCTTCTTTTCGGGATTTAACGCCTCTTCTCATTGGCATGGTTCGATGGTCTCGTAATTCTTCGATATTGTATTTACTTAGGTAATTTGTTCTAATATGGAGCATCTAACAATTATATGAAAATGTACTGTGTCAATCCACTAGACTTTTATGCAAATAAAAAATGGATTACACATAGTTTCAAACCAACGTTCAATTCTATTCGCAATGCAGATAGAACATAGAAATACCAAATTACAATGTTGCAGCAAAATCGTCATTATTGTTTCTAGACATGCAATTATTAAGATTTAATGGTAACAACCCATAATGCAAGAAGTTTAATACTTAAGTTAATATGTTACAGTCATGGAATAATGTATCAAGAACACACTTACACCCACACGTTGCAATCAAATCTAATCTTCAACAAAGCATTTGCTGACAATCAGTAGAAAATGATGGTTTTGCAACAATGGGGCTTGTTTGAAACTAATGCGCGCTTACGAAAACTACCCTCCGCCTTTCTATTTTTCTACTCTTTTATCCCTTGTAGTTTCTCTTCCTGGTTACTTAATCATTTTTTCCCAAAAATGCCTTGTTGCACAGGGTGGTAGATTCACGTGTTTCGACCGAGTGCTTTCCCTTTGTCTAAATTGGGGCTCTATTATTCTATGTCCTACAAGTAGCACCCAGAGTTCCGCGATATACAAATTGACAGGAGGACTTGGGCACTGGCTGGCTCAACATTGCACTTCTATTTTTCTGTGACCTCCAAACAACATTCAAAGTTCCGCGATATACAAATTGACACATGGACTCCAGGGCTATCTGGATCAAGATTGCGATTGTTTATGGATGGAAAAGTGCTAAAATGAGCCACATACTACATTTCCATCACAGAGGTTATATTAAAGGGAAAAGCATGTCTTCTATAGTTTTGTGTCCTACAAACAACACCTAGAGTTCTGCACTATACAAATTGACAGCTGGACTTGCAGGCTGGCTGGCTAAAAAAATGACTCAGAGTTCTGCGATATACAAATTGACAGATGAATCATACAACCAAGAACCAAGTAAACTCGTAGATCGTATTCCTAGTTGTTGTTTTCTTTGCCTGCCAACTTAACACTTCTTTCCAAGTATATATCTTGGCAAGAAATGGGATATCTGTTACAGATGTAAATATATTGGCCCTTCTTTTTCATATTCTATACTTAGCCAAATATTTGTTTCTCTTTTCCCTGAACTTTATCATTCTCGTCACTTATTCGTTTTTTCAAAAATGTCTGGTTGCGCGGGTAGGCAGACTTGCAGGCTCACATTTGCACTCATGCTCTTATATCGCGACACCGACTGACCACTTCCCCATTCTGCCCATGTGTCCACTTTCCATAATTCACCATTTATTCGAAATTCTTTGGCAGATCGTCAGTTTGGCGGGTTCAAGAAATATCCAGTTCCTAATTGTTGTTTCCTGTGCCTGCGCCCTTTTGAAATTAGCAATTAACAATTATATATACGATCTTATTTCTAGGAATGCAATTAGCAAGCGTTAATTTCAAACATCATGGAATGCCATTTTTTCATCGTCGGGTTGGTCTGCTCACGAAAAATTCAATCCTCACTTTCCAAAACAAATCCGCCCAACTGTTTCCCTATTCCATACTTAGCCACTTTCCTAGAATTCCAAAAATATACATACCAGCCGTTGAATTGCCCCATCATGCTCTCTTTCATCTTACATTTTTTGCGGTAAAAAATTTCGATACATAAAATTTGACCGTAGGACACTCGCCTCTCCTAAGTATCCCCCGTAACCCTATTTTTAATGTTGTCCGACCGCTTTTCAGGCCTTGTCATTCGTTCCTTTCTCTCCCACATCTCCCCGACCTTGGCACTTGTCTACAATAAAGAAATGTTTATATATATATAGTACATTTTTCACTGAAAACTTTCGAGGCATACAATTTGACCGTTGGGTCCTCATGACTCTCATGGAACTATTGTCACCCCATTTTGAAGCATGCCCGTCAGCTTTACATACTTCGTCATTTCTTCGAATTTCTTCCGTAGATCATCGGGTTGGTGGGTTCAAGAAATATCCAATTCTTAATAATTGTTTCCTGTGCGCGTGCCCTTTTGAAATTATAAATTACCAAACGTTAATGCTACACTAGGATTTGAGGAAATCTCCCATTAATATGCATAAAACCAAAATTTTCGAATGGTTATATTATCCCTTCCGAGTGTTAATTTCAAACATCATGGAATGTCAGTTGTGTGTCGTGGGGTTGGTCCATTCATGAAATATTCAATCTTCGATTCTAAAAATGAGTCTTGATAACTGTTTCCCATCGTCATACTTAGCCACTTTCCCAAAATTCCTCAAATATACAAACCAACCGTTGAACTGCCCCATCATGCTCTCTTTTGTTTTACACATTTTGAAGTAAAAAATTCCGATACATAAAAATTGACCATGGAACACTCGCCTCTCCTGAGTGTCCCCTGTAACCCTATTTTGAATCTTGTCCAACCGCTTTTCATACCTTGCCATTCCTTCCTTGCTCTCCCTCGTCTCCGTGACCTTATAGTATTCCACAAATATATTTACTTAGCTTTATAGTGGATATGCTAGTAATCACATTATTGTTTATTTGTAATACTAATATACTCATTAAATTGTTTTAATATATATATATATATATATATATATATATATATATATGTTGTTTCTAAATATGCAATTACTGACATTTAATTCTAACAACTCATCGTGCAGGAACCGTATAGATTGTCATTGATGGGCGAAAGGCTTGAGGAGATCTCCTATTAATATGCATTAAACCAAGATTTGTGGGGGGGTATATTATCCCTTCCAAGTGTTGATTTCAAAATCATGAAATGTCGTTTGCATGTCGTCAGCTTGGCACGTTCACGAAACCTCATATCCTTAATTGATCTTCACCGTACCCGCCACTTTCACATTTCTAAATATGCAATAAGTAAGCTTTACTGCTAATAGTTCATCATGCACCACCCATACAGATTGTCATTCATCAATGAAAGGCTCGAGGAGCTTTCCCATTCATAAGCATTTAACCAAGATTTTGTTGAGAGTTACATTATCGGCTCAAACTATTCATTTCAGTCATCATCTAGAGAAAACCAACGTTCTCATAAACTTATGGCATCAACTCAACAACAATTCTGTGGAGATATAGTGAACAACTTTGGGTGCGAGGACCAGAACTTCCAGTGGTCTAGGGCATATTCTTATTACTCAACCCCTGCCTCCCAGAACCAAGTAATTTGGACCTTTGGGATTGCTCGTGCAGGTGTATCCCTGAAGTTTTTGACTGTAATAAGCCAGTCTCTTGGTGCACCGATAAATTTATTTAAGAAAAAATAATTATTCCATTGTGGGACCTCTCTTATGTTTCTTTGTCACCTCAGGTCTTCTGCCAGATGTTAATATTGTCAGAGCCAACATTGACGTTTAGAGGAGAAGATTGCAAACATTTCCTAGCAAAGCATAATAATGGGTTGGACCTCTTGCCCCATTTGTTGGAACACCCGATTGTAGTTCTTGAATATATCATGAGCTTTCAGGTTAGTTCATTTAGAAATCCATTCCACGAAATTGCCTAGTTGTTTACAAGAATAACGAGATAGGAGTCCACAACAACTGTTTCCCAGATGGATCTTTATATTTTGTATTTCACAGTCAAGGAAAAAGCCATTTTTTATTGGGGCAAGTTAATTTCCCATGAAATCTATTCCCAATTGTCAAGATTCAAAAGGGAAAATAAATTTTATATGTCATCCTACTTAGTTTTTGCGATAACACATTGCTGCTAGTTTCCAGAACTGTCTCTGTCCAAGAATGTCAACTGGGAATTTGACCCAGTAACATTCTGGTACCAGGCCTTGTGGAAGCACAATGCTTCCCACTGTTTTTATGAGGTTTTTAATGGCTTTGTGTCTGTTTTCAAAGTTTTGTTGTTAGGAGAAGATGCTCCCCGCATATCTAAACAGGCAACTAGTTTTTTGGATAGGAAGGGGACACTTGAACATTTGGATAATTAAACTGTGATAAGAATTTTTGGCTCCAGGGAAAAAACCGCTCTTTTTCCATGTCACATTACAGACATAATGTTTGTTGCATAAGTAGCATGGAAAGACAACTATTGGTTGCTACTATTTCAAAAGAAGAGAAAAAAAAAATTCATTCCTCTGCCTTGGAAAGTCGGGGACTTCATGTTGAAAAACGTCAACAAAATTGACGAATTCGCAGTGCATTCTAGCAACTTCAACCTGAGATATCATGAAAACTTAAGAGGGTTTGACCCCGATAATATTTTTTGACAACATTTACAAACACTTGGCTTCGGTGATTGTTTTTTCAAAAAACACATGTCCAAAAATAGAGACACTGGTAGCAACGCTCTTGCTTCTGATGCTGACGACCTAGAAACACTGCAAAGCAACACTAAATTGTACAACCAACAGGGGAAAGGTCCCGATGAAAAGAGTGTTCAATCGACGAATAACACTCCAAAAAGTATGACATCCCGAAGCATCGTTCCAACAACCCACCACAACAAGAAAGAAACTCAAATTTATTCAAATGGAGGAGGAGATAAAGACCCTCCTCACTCTAAGATTGATATTTCTCACAAGCTTCCAGTAGACAAGAAGAGAAAAAAAAATGCGGGACAGGTGGAAGAGCCCGAAGTTCAAAGTGAGAACATGGAACTTGAGCCTAAACTTGATAGTGTGCTCCACTACCTTGATCAGCCCAGAGACACCATCCAGCATAGCCGTCCAATGGACATATCCGATACCAAATTTTTTGATGAAAATGAATCCTTCGTGTTCTAGAGCGTTGTTTTTGACAACTAGTCCAAAAAATTGATCATTGATAAAAAAGATGTAAAAAATAAGAAAGGAAAATATCATTCAGAGGTTGGCCTTGCCAACATGCGTCCGTCCCAAATCTATCAACAACACATAGCAAGTGGAGATGCACTTCATGATCCAATTTGAGGCATCGAGACCAAGAATGCCAGACTGAAGGACTGGGTCAAGGAATTGGAAGAGGCTTTGATTCCTATGCCATTTCTTGCCAATCCTTTGGAAATATCCATGCCTGCCACCCCTGCATCCAAATTAAAAGGATCCTCTAGCCTCCTCACATCCTGTAGAGGACATGTGGAGAATAATATCAAGAAAATAATGGAACTGTTTACTGAGGTGTGGAAAACATCACAAACCATCACTTTCCTTGGAACCAGGGACACAGTTTGCTCGAACATTTGCAGGAAAAGTTAAAAGATGAAGAACATTTCTATTTAAACACAATCCTTCCTTTTGGAACCATTGTCAACAACATGACAGAAACAAAAACAAGACAACAAGATCTTCCATCCAAAAACTGGATCGGTCAATTAAATGCATGATGGAAAGAAAAAGTGAAGAACCTACATCTCATTGTTCAGTCATGTGAACAAGCCATATCAAAGAAAGGAAAATTATTCACAAGTCTATCAAGAATAAACTTCCAATACCCCAACTTAATCGTCAACTCCTTGCCCTTAACTAGTCAAGACTTCGATAAACAGGTTTATATGTTTAAGGCGTTGTCTTTGGAAATTTTTTACAACATCCTTGAATATGATCAAGATCACGTCAACGACTGGCTAGTCTGCTATTCAGTATAGAATGAGGAAATTCATTAGGCTCTACCTAATATTTCTATCGACTTTTTGGAATTAGAAAATGAACTTTTCAACATAAAAATCTGGAATGAGATCAATGTCACCCCAATGAGAAGCTACATTGAAGAATGGCTCGAGAGGGAATTGAAGCAGGCCACGAACGAAAGGCAACATGTACTTGCCATGAATCCAGCAGCTGTCAATGACATCAATAAAACAACAGTCGCAAGAAAATAGAAAAAGGGCTCATATGTACCATCACTGTAAGTCTACTGATCACATCCTGCTTTGTTTATCAACCTAGTTATTCCACTTTTTAAAATAGAAATGTCTAGCCAAACATTGATACCTTTCAAATTTATTTTTTTGCAGGTATTGCACTCTACCATCCGCCAATTCTTATTTCTATAGTCTTGTTTCTTGTACATATTTCTCTTATGGTCCACGGGAGCCCCAATCCCAATCTATATGACAAGTGCATTGAAATTTCCAGTAATATGTAACAAACTTTTATTTTTTGATATATTTCAAATAAAACTATTTTTTTATCTCCTTTTAAATTTATGTCCTCATACAATTTTATCTTTCACCAGTCTATATGACAAATGCATTTAAATTTCCAAACAGACTTTTATTTTTTGATATATTTCAAATAAAACTATGACAAATGCATTTAAATTTCTAGGAACTTGTAACTTATTTAATATATTTCAAAGTAAACTGTTTTTTTATCTCCTTTCATATTTGTGTTTTCATAAAAAAAAATCTTCCACTATGCACAAATTGTATTTTGTTATATACTTTCAAAAAAAAAATGGGTCTCTACAAGCCACATGTCATTTATTGCATGTATACCACCTGTGCTTCATGTTTCTTGCCACATCTTCGTTGCAGTTTCCATATGCCTTTGCTAATTTCTCCTATCCAATTCAACCCGACAGGGACTACACTGCCACACAACCTTGTTTATAACTTAACAACCTTAAAGGTATTGAAGATTTATTGGAACGAGGAATTGAAATGTTTTTGAGTTGAAATGACCGACAACACTTAAGATAAAGCATGCAAGAATAGAGTATTTTCCAATGTCTGTCTCAGGCCTTTAAAAGTTAGAAATGGATAATGTGTGAAACTCACTTTGTTTTCATTTTCCTTGTCACATATTGATTACACCTTGACATATGTGGATTTAAAAAAATTATTTCATGACAATCACACCAACACTATATGTTTAATAATACATAATCTTCTCCCACCACTACATTTGGAGTCAAAAAATGACTTTTATTATAACGTTAATTTTGACAGAAACCCTCTGTGTTATTTTTGTTCTTGAAATTTTCCATACCTAAAAAAAATATCACTAACATCGCTATATTGATTCTTATAAATGTTGTATATTCATGATGGACTTGGTTCTTTGAATTTATTATTGTAGTCATTGTTATTAGAATGTTTAATGCTTATGTCAACATTGATTTATCCATGTTAAGGCATCGATGTATTGATTTTATTTATATTGTATGCTCATCGAAATCACATTTGGGATCTACCTTTTAGCTAGACATTTAGAAAATGATGTTTTCCTATAGATAAAAAAACATAATTACAATTTCCGAAAGTATGGAAAATGGAATATCAAAAAAATGAAATAGACTACTTAAGTTAAGAGGGGATAAAGGATATATTAAAAAAATAGTACCTGGGTTAAAAATGAAGCATAGTATTTTAGTTAAAAAAGTAATATTTTTTACCTCTATCTTCTACATGATGAAATCATAATCTCCCATGAATCCAAACTAGAAAATTTCTAATAGAGTCGATGTTGATGCATAGGAATATTAGACAATAGCCAATGAAATTCTCAAAATATTTAGGGACGAGATTGGTGATATTAATTTTGATGAATCTAATGATTTTGAACATTATAACACTTATCAAAGTGTTTCTCCTAAAACACTGACTTTGAAAGGTACTGACTACAAATGTTATTGTCCATGCAAAAAATACACGTGTTTGAATACAACAAGAATTTTATACAAGTAGCTAAAAAATATTGTTCAAAACACTGGTGCCTATTAGGGGGGTTTGATTATTATCCAATGATAAGATAATCTAGATGAATTTTTTATTTGTTTTTCTAGAAGTGTGTGTGTGTGTGTGTGATTTAATCATAAAGGTCAACTTGCTAGATGTGGTTCTCAAAAAGAATATTGGTCAGAATGATGGAAATGAAGTTGATAAATATGCTCATAGATAAAAACCTTAGGGAAAACCAAAATATAATGGAGGAGAATGATAATGATATACTGGTAAATGGTGAGATAAATAGTTTGATTCATGACACCTTTGCATACATGGATGATGATGCTTGGATTCATGATAATTATCTTATTGATATATAAACTAAACTCCTATATGAAGGTCAAAGATAAGTCTTCTCTCCACCATTTTCATTGTTTGTGAAAATGGTGTTTCAAACACATTTTTACCACATATCCTAGGGATGGAATGATTTATAAATTTTTAAGTTCATGATCATTTTCATTTAATGTAATAAGGATGCAACCACTAACATATAGAAAAATAATATTTTTATTTGTTTGTGTAGATTGTTAGCTGATATTCTCCTACCAAAGTCAAATAATTATCCTTGAACATACCAAGAAGTGCATGCCCTTATGAAAGCTATATGAATGGAGTATCGAACAAATGATGCATGTCCTAATGATTGTGACAGATTCCAGAAATTACATCTTTTTACACCATCTTTTCCCTACTCTTAACCCCTTTTCACTTATCTAGACCCTATATCAATTCAATATTGTGAGATATTTAGACTTAATGTGTCTCCATTACATTTTCTTAGTATTTCTTGTGAATTATGGTTAAATATTAGAGAAATAATGTATTTTTCATTTATCTTTGAAAAATGGTCTAGTTTGTTGGTTGTTGTAGAACCAGTTGTCACTATTGTTACTATTATAACTGAAAATATATGAAGTGGCTACTTGATATTTTTAATGAAGATACATGTGAGAATTGGTGTAATACAGGCTACAAGCACTGCCACAACTATTGCAACACCATTGATCCAAGAGGATCTAGAACGCTAAAAATTTGATAGTCTCAAATTCCAATGGAAATGAATTCATTGCGTAGATCTTGATGAGATATTTCCAACACAATTGGAACATCTTCAAACAGACGTCGTATGAGGAAGTTATGGCCTTTTGGAGTTCATCAAAAATAGGGCAAAATGGCCAAGCACAAGCTGTCATGTGGAAGTACAGACATGTACGGTCAGATGATGTGGCAACATCACAGATGGCATGTGGCATCACCAGAGGCTAACAAATGGCAGGATGACACGTGGACTGTATGCACACTATCGAATTCCACATGGACTCACTAAAAGGATGATATGTGGCAATATGGAAGACTGACGTTGAAGAACGACAAGTTGATAGGTACAATTCTGATTTGGCAAGTATGGTGTTGATGTGGCAGGTATGAGGGTGATGTGGCATGCTGATAGGGAATACAATTGTGCATGTTATGTGGTGGTGAAGTGTCCCAATAAGAGGCTTCCACGTGGCATCCTATGAATTGCCAATGTTGGAAAGGGGTATCAAAATTGGTTGGAGTCGAAGGGAATCGAACCCTTTACCTCGTCGAACCGGACCAACGACTCCAACTAACCATTTGAACCAATTGGGATACTATATTTCTTGAAAAACTCATTGGAATGAAATGTATTTAAAGTTAGTTGTCATAACAAATATCCCAAAAGGGGAGGGTCGCAGGTTTCAACCAGTGACCTCCTCCCGTATATGCCAAACAACCCAATGACTCCAAAACAAAGTCCGACCATTGTGCTAACAATCATTGTTAGTGAAATCCCATGAAGATATTCTATTTAAGTATAGTTAAATTCCATCCGAGCATATAGGGAGTTGGGTGGGATTCGAACCATCGAATTCCCCTATATAAACCAAGTGCCTGACCATTTGCGCAACACATAGTTAGTTCAAGTCAAGAACTCGAAGCGAGTTCATTTTGACATGGATTTCCATGCCAAGAAAGGGTTTGCATTGATTTACATGCCAAGAGTTTATGCTCATGAGTTTTTTTTGGATCTTTGAGACTCTTTGAGAGAAGTATATAGTGTTTATAGTAAAAAGTTTTAGTTTTTTGAGGTGGTGCTGATTTTGATAGTTACACTAGTGTTTGAGAAACAGATCA
>JZKD02S0730398.1:0-14999 GCA_000966675.3 Picea glauca | reverse complement strand
AACCCTACTGTTGCGTCAGCATAATTCTATCCTAATGCTGGACTCATCACCTCTACTCATTCCCAAGGCACTTCGATCCCTACCCCCACTTTTACAAACTTTCACTCTACAACTCTACATGTTCCGCATGATCTTGCTGGGACATCTTTGCACCAGAGAATGCAAACCCTTGCCAACCAAATACAACCGACTGGAGGGAAACCACCATCTAGCGGAACTATCCTTCTTGGAGGACCACCATTCTATGGTGGCCCTACCCCTCCCAGGGGACAACCCCCTTTTCATGTTCCTTCTGGAGGGCAACCTCCCTTTGCCAATCATACCTCGGTCGTTAATCCACCGCTGGCAGGGGGGAAACCTTCGTTTGCTGGAAATCCTTCACAATCATGGGGAGTATCTTCGGGACGCACTTTTACCCAAACCCACGTTGGGGGGCACTCATATCATAACCCACAAGGAGGAGTATCAAATCCTGTTCCTTCCGGAATATCTTATGGACAACCTTATCCGGGCAGCATCCCAAACACCACCTGGAGTCCTTAGGGACACCATCCTTATCCTCCTCATGGGTCTAATGTGTATCCTCCTACGAGATCTACTCCTTACCATCCTTAAAGGAAAAATGTTTATCCTCCTTATGGGCAAGCAAATCACCCGGCTTATAATGCTCAGAACCCACTGGGTTATGCAAATGTTTCTCAGCCATCATCAAATCCTGCTTATCCTGGCCAACAACAACTGTATGTAGGAGGACCTACTGGTTACAACTATCCACCTAACCCAGTTTATGGTCCTACTGGTGTTCCTATGCCACACCAGTATCATCCGCAAATTAACCGACGACTACCTTTCCTTGCGACTTTGGATCTCCCAGACTTGTCTCGGTTAACTAATGATCCTATTTTTCATTCACTGGTTTGGCCAGTTATTCCAACTAAACTTCCTTCTGATATTCTGAAATTTGACGAAAAATCCAACGAAGATCCAAATAACCATGTGATGACTTTCCATTTGTGGTGTTCGTCAAACTCCCTCATGGATGATTCTATACATTTGCGTCTTTTCTAGCGAACACTTACTAGCTCTGCAACAANAAGGTGAAAGTTCGTTAAGTAGGTCGCCATTGTAACTGTTCCACCATATCCTAGCCCCTTCTTGACTTGGTCACACGACGTTGGATTTCATCACCAACTAGTACGATCATCAAGAGAAGTCTTGTTTGCTTGGTTTTGATTCCTAGATTTTATTAGCGTATGCTGTTTCTTTTTGTTAGTTGGCTCTAGATTTTCAGCGTGTACTATTATTCTCCAAAATTGAGCCTATAGACGATAAAGGTCTTCGCCGATCGCGTAGGATGCAAGGGTTGCCTCTGGAAGGCTATCGACCCTTACTTCCTAACCCTCCAGAAGACAACTACCGTGGAGAGGTAGAAAATCAATCTGACGCTGGGAGTGTTGTTACTCCTCAGTTAGATAATCAAGAAGGAACTTTGGTTACGGTTGAGAATCCCACTCCCCACACTACATCTGTGTCGGTAACCCCTCTAGAACCACTTTTACTTCATTTAGACTCCCTTGGGAACGTCATAGACGAAGAGGTTCCACAATTACCAGAGAGAGCTTTTACCGAAACATATATGGGATCCACAGAACCAACCTTTGGTGATGAGTATAGGACTCCTGTTTGTCCTACCATTGTAGTAAATACGAATCCCACACCTTCTCATTATGTATGGAGGACTTCATTAGGACGCAATCTTTATGAGCATTTTGAATCTATTCGACAACCCTTTCATCCTCATGACCCTCCTAGTGAAACAGGACCATCCGGTCAAACTATCAATCACCCCATCGATAAGGTCATTAACCCTACTGTTGCGTCAGCATAATTCTATCCTAATGCTGGACTCATCACCTCTACTCATTCCCAAGGCACTTCGATCCCTACCCCCACTTTTACAAACTTTCACTCTACAACTCCACATGTTCCGCACGATCTTGCTGGGACATCTTTGCACCAGAGAATGCAAACCCTTGCCAAAAAAATACAACCGACTGGAGGGAAACCACCATCTAGCGGAACTATCCTTCTTGGAGGACCACCATTCTATGGTGGCCCTACCCCTCCCAGGGGACAAACCCCTTTTCATGTTCCTTCTGGAGGGCAACCTCCCTTTTCCAATCATACCTCGGTCGTTAATCCACCGCTGGCAGGGGGGAAACCTTCGTTTGCTGGAAATCCTTCACAATCATGGGGAGTATCTTCGGGACGCACTTTTACCCAACCCCACGTTGGGGGGCACTCATATCATAACCCACAAGGAGGAGTATCAAATCATGTTCCTTCCGGAACATCTTATGGACAACCTTATCCGGGCGGCATCCCAAACACCACCTGGAGTCCTTAGGGACACCATCCTTATCCTCCTCATGGGTCTAATGTGTATCCTCCTACGAGATCTACTCCTTACCATCCTTAAAGGAAAAATGTTTATCCTCCTTATGGGCAAGCAAATCACCCGGCTTATAATGCTCAGAACCCACTGGGTTATGCAAATGTTTCTCAGCCATCATCAAATCCTGCTTATCCTGGCCAACAACAACTGTATGTAGGAGGACCTACTGGTTACAACTATCCACCTAACCCAGTTTATGGTCCTACTGGTGTTCCTATGCCACACCAGTATCATCCGCAAATTAACCGACGACTACCTTTCCTTGCGACTTTGGATCTCCCAGACTTGTCTCGGTTAACTAATGATCCTATTTTTCATTCACTGGTTTGGCCAGTTATTCCAACTAAACTTCCTTCTGATATTCTGAAATTTGACGAAAAATCCAACGAAGATCCAAATAACCATGTGATGACTTTCCATTTGTGGTGTTCGTCAAACTCCCTCATGGATGATTCTATACATTTGCGTCTTTTCTAGCGAACACTTACTAGCTCTGCAACAANTTTTTAATCACATCATCACTCGCTTTGGTGTTCCACAAGCCATTGTCACTGATCATGGTTCCCATTTTCAAAACCAGATGATGAATGAGTTGCATACCAAGTTGGGTTTTCGCCAGGAGAACTCATCTCCCTACTACCCTCAAGCTAATGGACAAGTTGAAGCTATAAACAAGGTCCTCAAAATGATGATTCAACGGATGATAGGGGTAAACAAGACATCTTGGCATTTACAACTTTTTTCCTCTCTCTGGGCTTATTGGACCTCAGTTAAAACTGCTACTAGATTCACTCCCTTCCAGTTAGTATATGGCGTTGAGGTTGTCTTACTAATAGAGTGCGAAATTCCTTCGCTAAAACTTAAAGTAGAACTCCTGCCTTACACTTTTGTTGAAGAAGAACATTTCCTACACTTGACTAGACTGGACGAAACACGTCATGATGCTGCTCTCGTTAATGAGACGTATCAAAAGAGAATCAAACATCAATACGGCAAATCCGTCCATCCTCGCACTTTTGCAGAAGGAGACTTAGTCCTCGTATATGACCAAGCTGACGATAAGTTAGGGATAGGGAAGTTGGAACCTTTATGGCACGGTCCCTACATCGTGAAACATGTTCTACATAGAGGTGCCTACGAACTAGTCGATTACGATGGAGTTTCCCTAGGTGAGCCCCGAAACAGGCTTTACCTGAAGAAGTGCTATGCCTAGGACATCTAGCGTACATGCTTTGTACACTATTGTATTTTTATTTTTTTGGTGTGTCTTTTCTCTTGTGTGCCTGAGTTTTTCCTTGGTCACTTATACTATATCTTGTGTTTTTCATGCGCAGATGACATCTTCCCTTCCTATCTTTGTCGGGTTTGCGGGTGGTGCTAGTTGACACACCCAAAACGATCCCTCCGCAGCTTGGGTCATTTACCACTCTGATGATTTGGTTAGTTCAAGAGGTATTTTCTTAGGATCGACAACTAATAACATGGTAGAATAACATGTTGTCATTGAACTTTTAATCGAAGCATCCTCCCTAGGCATTTCTTGCATAATTGTTCATCTAGACTCTCAACTCGTGGTATATCAAATCAATCGTATCTATGTTATTTGCAACCCTATCCTGCTACATCTCCATCTACGAGTGCACCGTCTTGAATGAATGTTTGATTTTATCAAATATCAGCACATACCAAGAGAACTTAATACCATTTCAGATTCGCTAGAAAATTACATTATGGATAGATATCTCGCACATAGATAAGCTTTCATAAAGGAAATGAATCACATCACATATCATCNGCATCCCAAACACCACCTGGAGTCCTTAGGGACACCATCCTTATCCTCCTCATGGGTCTAATGTGTATCCTCCTACGAGATCTACTCCTTACCATCCTTAAAGGAAAAATGTTTATCCTCCTTATGGGCAAGCAAATCACCCGGCTTATAATGCTCAGAACCCACTGGGTTATGCAAATGTTTCTCAGCCATCATCAAATCCTGCTTATCCTGGCCAACAACAACTGTATGTAGGAGGACCTACTGGTTACAACTATCCACCTAACCCAGTTTATGGTCCTACTGGTGTTCCTATGCCACACCAGTATCATCCGCAAATTAACCGACGACTACCTTTCCTTGCGACTTTGGATCTCCCAGACTTGTCTCGGTTAACTAATGATCCTATTTTTCATTCACTGGTTTGGCCAGTTATTCCAACTAAACTTCCTTCTGATATTCTGAAATTTGACGAAAAATCCAACGAAGATCCAAATAACCATGTGATGACTTTCCATTTGTGGTGTTCGTCAAACTCCCTCATGGATGATTCTATACATTTGCGTCTTTTCTAGCGAACACTTACTAGCTCTGCAACAATGTGGTATATCGAACTACCATGTGCTTCTTTTCATGATTTCAACTCCCTTGCCATGTCTTTCTTCACACACTTTCAACTACCTATTCGCTACGAGACAGGTACTGAACTCTTGACCTCCCTTCGTCAAACTGACTCTGTGAATATCTCTGACCATATTCATGAGTGGAGACGATGACAAAGGATGATCAAGGTAATCATTCCTGACATATTATTGGCATAATGGTTTACTAAATCACTTTTACCCCCGATCGCCTGTGATGTCTCTATGGGTGGCACGGTCACTGAGGAAGAAACCATTGCTCGGGCTCAGTACTTAGATTTGGTTTATTCACAATCTAGTACTTTGTATGATTTGCTTCCGAATGTTGCTCGAGCTAATACAGATCCATCTAAGCTGTCATCCTCATCTCATGCGGATGGTGTTATTGGTTCTGTCAAAGCTCAATCTACATCCCAGTCGACTGGAGCTGCACCTCGTTCTACTTACACGTCTACTCCTAGTTCGACCACACCCTCTACCTCTTCTCATACCCAAGTCTCCAAGGTAAATGCAATTCAGTCTACCTCCTCACAGCAGTCTGGAGGTAAGAAAAAGACAAAGAATAAAAACAAAAAGACTAATAATAATGAACAACTGAAAGCTCAAAACCCACCAATTTCTAACGAAAAGAAACAACAGTGGAAACCGAAGTTCCCATGTCTTATCTGTGGTGACGATCACTACACTCGAGACTATCCACATCGGGATGAAGTGGCCAAACTCTTTAAAGGAAATTCCCAACCCACCGTGCTTACTCAGCCTTTTCCTCAGCAGCAATCCATGGTTGTTCAAACCCCCTCTCTTGGGGGTAGTTCTAGCCATTCTCATGATGAGGCCTTGGCGAGTGCACATATTTATATGTTTAATGGGATTAATTTGACCACTCGCTCTAAGACATACGACACACCAGGTAACCCTGACAAAGGAAAAGACACTAACGGTGCCGGTACTTTACCGGATCCATCACCATCCTCCGTTAGCCCTCCATCGGTTAATCCTCCGTCTGGACCACTTCAAATTGAGAAACCTACGTTTGACTCTATCTTACGCCCTCCTAAGAGCACTATCTGCAAAGCTACCTTTAATCCTAGTTCACATGCCGCCCAGAACTACAACATTGTTGAATATTTGGCTCAAGCACCGTGTGCTATGTCTACGTTAGAAGTTCTACAGCACTGCCCAAGTCAACGTAGAACGCTCTTGGCCACTATTGGTGTTGTTGATCCTGAGTCGACCAACCATATCATGTTTAACCTGGACAATTATGCGCCTCGACTCTCCCACCAACTTGCTTTCCAATTTGATGTTGTTGTTCACAATCAAAAAATCCATTGAACTATTCTGGATGAGGGATCCTCAACTTGTGTCATGTCTTTAGCGTGTTGGAAAAGTTTAAAATCACCCGCACTTAACAAATCCCCAACGATGTTACGCGCCTTCGATGGGCGAGGTTTCCATCCCCATGGGCTTTTGCAGTCCCTATCCATCCAATTAGGCGACAAAACCGTCTTTGTTGACATTGAGGTGGTTGATGCTCCCCTCGATTACAATTTTTTGCTCATAAGAAGTTGGTTCTATGCTATGACCGTTGTCGCTTCGTCAGTTTTTCGATGTGTGCAATTTCCTCATCAAGGAAAAATTGTCACCATCAATCAGTTGGATTTTTGCACACCTGACGCTCGCGCTCCTACTACCAACAATATTCCATTCTTGGGAGATCACAAAATCACGCATGAAAGCGTTGGTGTTGGCTTGTTGAAAGATTCTAGCCTCATGGGTACCTTCCCTACATCACTTCCACCCACTGCATATCATATTGCCACGATCAATATGATTTTGACTACGGTTTATCAATCCTTGGAATCATCTGACCCTTGGATTGTACCCAGTCCATTGGAATTCGATGCACTAAGTGACACCATGCCACTTAGTCCAGTCGAAACCTCATACGTTGCCATCCAATCTTCCTCTCCCTCTTCAGATGACCAACATCACTTGGCACCCGACACTTATTCAATACCATCATGGTTAAATTCCTTATCGTCTGCAATCTACTACATTTCTCAAATGTTTCCTTTTGATGAATCCATAATGGAAATGCTTAGCCTCGACGATGTACCTTGGGATGATAGCCATCATCAGTCCTCTTTTCTTCCACCTCTCGAAGAAATTCAAGAAGACATACACTCTGTCTTCCCTCTTGATGTTGTCGATTTTCCGCAATCTCCCATCCTCACACAAGATAATATTTCTGAGGGGAATTTGGGAAACATATCATCTACGATCGTTATTGATATTTCGATCAAGGAAGGTGTTGTGGAAAACATTAACCTCGAAGCTAATTGCTCACCCGAGGAAGTGGTCTCTTATACTGCTTTATTTAAAGAATTTTGCAATGTCTTCGCCTGGAGCTATGAAGAGATGCCTGGGATCGACCTATCGATCTTTGTACATGATATTAAAACCTACCACAGTGTCAAACCTGTTCGACGAAAACTCTGCCCAGTCCACCCTAAAAAGACCACGGCTATTAAGGCAGAGGTTAAAAATTTATTGAAATTTTGCTTCATTTATCCTGTCCCCTTGACAAAATGGGTTTCCAATATCGTTTCGGTTACTAAGAAACAAGGGACCATTCACGTATGTGTTGATTATAGGGATCTTAACAAGGCTTGTCCAAAAAAAAACTACCCAACACCCTTTATCGACCATATTATTGATAATTGCGTTGGTAGCGTAATTTTCTCTTTTATGGATGGTTTCTAAGGGTATAACCAGATTGACATCTTATCGGCTGATCAACATAAGACAACCTTCATCTTCCCGTGGGGAACTTTCACGTATCGAAAGCTACCATTTGGCCTTAAAAATGTTGGGGCTACGTTCCAGCGAGCCATGTCCTACGCTTTCCACGATATCAAACATATTGCAGAACCTTACCTCGATGACTTACCCGCCCACTCATCCAGTCGATCCGACCATCTCGGTCATCTACAGGATATCTTTCTTCGATGTTGGTTCTACCGCATTCGTCTGAACCCACATAAGTGTATTTTCGTTGTCGAATCCGGTCAGCTTCTCGGCTTTGTTGTCTCCAAGGACGGGATTCAAGTGGATCCCTTAAAAATTCGAGCTATTATAGCTTTACCCGCACCTACCAACCTACGACAACTCCAAAGTTTGCAAGGGAAAGCAAACTTTCTTCGCCGATTTATTCATAACTATGTTGAGATCACTAAAGGCTTCATGCGATTGTGGTGGAAAGACGCCCCTTTCATCTGGAATGACACTGCTCAACGATCGTTCGATGCTCTCAAGCACACACTGACTAACACTCCTTTGTTACATCCTCCGAACTATACAAAGGATTATATCCTTTACTTAGTGGCCTTTGTTTCCACTATAGCCACGGTGTTAGTGCAAGAGGACTCTTCCGGTGAAGAAAATGTGATTTATTACATGAGTAAAAGTCTCTTTGGGCATGAACTTCGTTACTCACATGTTGAGAAGTTGGCTCTGGCAGCCGTCATCGTCGTCCAGAGATTTCATCACTACATTTTGTTACGCACCACCATGGTTATTGCAGATTCAAACCCCATTTATAACATCCTGACACGTCAGGTGCTTGGGGGCAAATACTCTAAATGGATCTTAATCCTTCAAGAATTCGATCTTGAATTTTCCAAATCCAAATCTAAAAATTCCCTAGTGTTCGCAGAACTCATTTGTGATTTTCCCCGTGCTGATGAAGAAACTGAGCCTAGAGATTCTTTGCCTGACGAATCTTTATTCCTCATTAGCATTTCTGATCCCTAGTATGGAGACATCATTCTCTATCTCCAAACACAACATTTTCAGCCAGATATCTCTTGCGAAGAACGTCGCCGTATTCGCCACAACTCTCATCGTTATCTTATTATCGATGACACTTTATATTGTCGTGGCATTGATACCGTCCTGCGACGTTGTCTCACTCATGAAGAGGTTGAACGCGTCCTCAATGACTGTCACCTTGGAGCCTATGGCGGTCACCTTTCTGGGATGGCTACCACCCAATTTTTTTTATTTGACAGATACTTTTGGCCCTCCATCTTCAAGGATTGTATGGAGGTCATCAAAAAGTGCCCACCCTGCCAAGTTTTTCAAAACAAGGCACGCACCCACCCTGCTCTGCTACATCCCGTTATTTCCATTGGCCCCTTTGCCAAATGGGTCATTGATTTCATGTAGTGTAGGCCTACCTCAGCTGGGGGGCATGGTTATATAATCGTCATCGTCGATTACTTTACAAAATGGGCTGAGGCTATGCCTACCTTTCTGAACGATGGTCATACTGCAACACTTTTATTTTTTAATCACATCATCACTCGCTTTGGTGTTCCACAAGCCATTGTCACTGATCATGGTTCCCATTTTCAAAAACAGATGATGAATGAGTTGCATACCAAGTTGGGTTTTCGCCAGGAGAACTCATCTCCCTATTACCCTCAAGCTAATGGACAAGTTGAAGCTATAAACAAGGTCCTCAAAATGATGATCCAACGGATGATAGGGGTAAACAAGACATCTTGGAATTTACAACTTTTTTCCTCTCTCTGGGCTTATTGGACCTCAGTTAAAACTGCTACTAGATTCACTCCCTTCCAGTTAGTATATGGCGTTGAGGTTGTCTTACTAATCGAGTGCGAAATTCCTTCGCTAAAACTTAAAGTAGAACTCCTGCCTTACACTTCTGTTGAAGAAGAACATTTCCTACACTTGACTAGACTGGACGAAACACGTCATGATGCTGCTCTCGTTAATGAGACGTATCAAAAGCGAATCAAACATCAATACGGCAAATCCGTCCATCCTCGCACTTTTGCAGAAGGAGACTTAGTCCTCGTATATGACCAGGCTGACAATAAGTTAGGGATAGGGAAGTTAGAACCTTTATGGCACGGTCCCTACATCATGAAACATGTTCTACATAGAGGTGCCTATGAACTAGTCGATTACGATGGAGTTTCCCTAGGTGAGCCCCGGAACGGGCTTTACCTGAAGAAGTGCTATGCCTAGGACATCTAGCGTACATGCTTTGTACACTATTGTATTTTTATTTTTTTGGTGTGTCTTTTCTCTTGTGTGCCTGAGTTTTTCCTTGGCCACTTATACTATATCTTGTGTTTTTCATGCGCAGATGACATCTTCCCTTCCTATCTTTGTCGGGTTTGCGGATGGTGCTAGTTGACACACCCAAAACGATCCCTCCGCAGCTTGGGTCATTTACCACTTTGATGAGTTGGTTAGTTCAAGAGGTATTTTCTTAGGATCGACAACTAATAACATGGCAGAATAACATGTTGTCATTGAACTTTTAATCGAAGCATCCTCCCTAGGCATTTCTTGCATAATTGTTCATCTAGACTCTCAACTCGTGGTATATCAACTCAATCGTATCTATGTTATTTGCAACCCTATCCTGCTACATCTCCATCTACGAGTGCACCGTCTTGAATGAATGTTTGATTTTATCGAATATCAGCACATACCAAGAGAACTTAATACCATTTCAGATTCGCTAGAAAATTACATTATGGATAGATATCTCGCACATAGATAAGATTTCATAAAGGAAATGAATCACATCACATATCATCATGTAAATTAAAACACATCACATAAAAACANTCAAGTGGTTTTTGCCATGTTCGACATCAGGACATCTATTCACATGGTTAGATTCGTACTACATCGGGATCGGTAAGAAGACCCTGGGTTGAGTTATCACTCTTATATGTACTTTGCCCAGGTTGCGAAGGAGTTCTTTTGAACTATGACACATATACTGTCACATAGATCCACTTTGTATTGGTCGTGGCTATGTCTTGTCATCTCGTAGATCCATTGTGTATTCTTCGTGGCTACGATCAGTTCAGGTCATAGGAGTATAGATCCACGTTATATCTACGGTGGCTATACCATTTTGTCAATATAATTATGGATCCGCAGAGTATTTTATGGCGGCCATACCTAAAAATTCTTTATCACTCAAGCATAGGTATGCCTGCCTTGGTTTTTGAAACATGTCATAATATTTGTTTGATGGTTGTGTGCATCTTTTTCCGGTTTCTCTGCGTTCATACCCTCGCTCAAAAAAGTATACAAAGTACTTCAGTCATCATCATCTTCTAACTTCGTACTTTGGGGGGCAATCTATTACACCTCAAAGTTACTCACTTCGATAGTGTCGCAAGTGTCGTCATCACAAGTGTTGTAAGTGTCACATCTTGTCTGCAAGTGTCGCATCTTAACCACAAGTGTTGCAAGTGTCATAAGCATCATACTGCCATCTTTNAAAATATTTTGGCACTGTAAAAACTCGGAAATGTATATATATATATATATATATATATATATACAGAGTGACTGAAAATGTTTGATTACATAAAAAATGGTACATAGATAGGCAAAATGTGGGTCCTCACACCCATAAACATTGTCCTACATACTATACAATCATCAGGAAGATCCTAATCTCCCTGCATCACATTATGTTGCGAGTAATATATCACTGCACGGGCTATTCGCCTCAGTAGAGAGTTAAGACTCTCAAACACCCCCACAAGGTGTCTCTGTAGATGTAGCGGTATTTCCCGCCTCCTGAGAGGAGGGATACCTGTCGTGAGGCCTTGGAGGTTTCTTTCAACCTCCTGGAGTTCTCCTGCCGCTACCCCCTGATCAACTACAACCTGAGCATCTTTGCGATGCCTCAATGCTGGCATATCTACTGGACGTACTACTCCTCTATCTGCACGATGAAGTGATACGTCTGTTAACGATTCTTCTATGTACCCCCCCCAAAAAAATATAATATAACGTTTTAAAAAAATAAAAATAAAACACTTGTCAAGATTATTTGGTTTCTCACCTGACGCATTCCAATCCTCTCCTACTGGAAGGACCAAGTCCATGCTTCCTCGGAAATCCACTTCGGCGTATGGAAAATCTTCTATCACAATCAATTGGCGTCTCAGCCAAGCAAAGAAGCCCTCAGTAAATCTAAACTCTGAATCAGAGCCTAGTCTCAGGGACAGGATTGTCCACCACTCCATACATGGTTCTCCCACTGGTTGCACTACCAATACAATTTGAGGTTGCATATGGGGAATGTGTTATGAAAAGAACGAAACCAAGAATGAACCATACCCAAATTGCTTCTGCTGTCCTGCTCGAGATCGAACCCTTACTTCTTCCAGTTCGTTAAACAAAGGAAGAGGGATTTACTGAAGGTGAGTCATATCGAGCATGTGTTACCCTCCTCGAGCTCGTTAAATTAAAAAGAGGTACTCATCTATCTGGATGGGGGAAATATTGAAAGAAGCAAGCCAAACAGTTTTTTGAGAACACTACCAGTAACTCTTACGGTCACCCTTGAACATGGCATTTTGTCTTTGCACGCATTTTTCCACTGAACCTCTGCACTGAGCCAATCCTCTGAGTTTCTTTTATTCCTTTGGGTCACCTGAAGAAAGTCACAACAACCAATGCATTATCAAGTTTTGGTCCATGTCATGTTTCTGCTGATGTGCCTCATTGTTCAAGGGAAGTATCTGCCTCGAGAGTCAGACATCACAAATATCCTATTTCAATACCTGTGTCATTCTATGTTCATTTGATCCACCAATTATATCTCTGTGTCAGTTTCATGTCGTTGATGGGGGATACATCAAGGCCCTCCTTCGACGAGTCTATTCCTGTCGACTTCAACACATTATCCAGGAATTAGACTTAGAAACCAGTTAGTACCTTGGGATCTGCATGCCTCAATGGTAGGCCTCCTCGTGTCCGATAGTTTGTTTACATCATTGACCCCTGATCGGATGATTCCACGGATGTTCGACTTCAGCTCATTCATTCACATTCATCGGTATGTACTAGAGTACCTTGGGAATCATTGACATCAATGGTGATCTCCCTCGCGCTTGTTAACAGTTTACATCATTGACCGGTAATCAAGTGGTTTTTGCCATGTTCGACATCAGGACATCTATTCACATGGTTAGATTCGTACTACATCGGGATCGGTAAGAAGACCCTGGGTTGAGTTATCACTCTTATATGTACTTTTCCCAGGTTGCGAAGGAGTTCTTTTGAACTATGACACATATACTGTTACATAGATCCACTTTGTATTGGTCGTGGCTATGTCTTGTCATCTCGTAGATCCACTGTGTATTCTTCGTGGCTACGATCAGTTCAGGTCATAGGAGTATAGATCCACGTTATATCTGCGGTGGCTATACCATTTTGTCAATATAATTATGGATCCGCAGTGTATTTTATGGCGGCCATACCTAAAAATTATTTATCACTCAAGCATAGGTATGCCTGCCTTGGTTTTTGAAACATGTCATAATATTTGTTTGATGGTTGTGTGCATCTTTTTCCGGTTTCTCTGCGTCCATACCCTCGCTCAAAAAAGTCTACAAAGTACTTCAGTCATCATCGTCTTCTAACTTCGTACTTTGGGGGGCAATCTATTACACCTCAAAATTACTCACTTCGATAGTGTCGCAAGTGTCGTCATCACAAGTGTTGTAAGTGTCACATCTTGTCCGCAAGTGTCGCATCTTAACCACAAGTGTTGCAAGTGTCATAAGCATCATACTGCCATCTTGCATATGTCATGCCTCTAACAACATCATAAAGACACTTAAGACACCTCAAAGGTTAGTTTGGAAGAAGAGAAATCACTTGACAGGAAGTACAAGCCTTTTGACATTGAGAAAACCACAAAAANCAGTCATCATCGTCGTCTAACTTCATACTTTTGGGGGAAATCTGTTACACCTCAAAATTACTCACTTCGATAGTGTCATCATCACGAGTGTTGTATGTGTCGCATCTTGTCCACAAGTGTCGCACCTTGACCACAAGTGTTTCAAGTTTCATAAGCATCATATTGCCATCTTGCATATGTCGTGCCTCTAACAACATCATAAAGACACTTAAGACACCTCAAAGGTTAGTTTGGAAGAAGAGAAATCACTTGACAGGAAGTACAAGCCTTTTGACATTGAGAAAACCACAAAAAAATGGATTTTGGAGAGGAGCGCTCCCCTACCCACTGTCAGGGAGTGATGGCACTCCTTGAGCCTCTTTAGGGGAGTGATTGAGCGCCCTGTGCACCCTTTTGGGGGAGAGCTACCCTATTTTTGGAAAATTCTGGGTTTGTTGAGGCAAATAAGGGAAGAATCCCTCAATTCTTGAAGGTAGTTGGATTCAAATAGATGGTCAAGGCATGATATCAGAGGAGATCCTCAATTGAAGGAGAGGAATCCTCAACTTATCCCAAAGATATCTCAAGTAGTTGGACCTCTCCAAGGTTATATAAGGAGGCCTTCTCATGGTGAAAGGGAGAAGGACAATTGAGAATTACATCAAACTTATGATCTCATGGGTGAGATGTCATCAAATAAATCAGTGGAGATTGATTGAGCAAGGGGGTTGGACAAGGAGAACTGGAAGAGGCTGCTACACCTTCATTCAAAGGAATGTAGGTACTTTTACTTGTTCTCATTAATATAATCAATGCTTGTTCTGTTTCTTTCTAACTTGTTCTTGTTCCATATGAGTTTGTCTACAGTAGATGGATCTATGATTGAGCTAATATCAGTAGAGCAGGAAGTCCACTGTATCTTTGTTTTTCTTACAGGATCTATCAAGGAGCTCAAGATCGAAGCTCATCCAGGACTTTGCAAGGACAAACGTCGCTAATAAGGTACATATCTTTCTCCTTCTCTTTCATTCATTAGCTTGATAGGATCTAAAAGGAAGTCAGTGTCCATGTTAAGCACTTTCTATCTTGGCCTTAGAAGTCTAGAGACCAAGAGGGAATCCACTTGTCCGGAAGAGGATTCACCTTCAAAAAAAGTTTGATGTAATTCTCAATTGTCCTTCTCCCTTTCACCATGAGAAGGCCTCCTTATATAACCTTGGAGAGGTCCAACTACTTGAGAGATCTTTGGGATAAGTTGAGGATTCTTCTCCTTCAGTTGAGGATCTCCCCTAAGATCATGCCTTGACCATCTATTCGAATCCAACTACCTTCAGGAATTGAGGGATTCTTCCCTTATTTTCCTCAACA
>JZKD02S0730376.1:0-14999 GCA_000966675.3 Picea glauca | reverse complement strand
AAGAGAAACAATTGAAACTTATCCTAACATTCACAGTTCCTTCTACTCATAATGAAATTCATTCATTCATTCATGAAAACACAATAACAGAGAATTGAAAAACAATGTCCACACCATGCATTGGGTCAATTTTCCTCTATTATATTCATAATTGAAAATGGCTACAACTGTAATAAAAAATAAAAACCGAAAAACTCAGAAATCTCCTCCTAACTTTCAGTTATCTAACTTGCAACTATCTACTCTGCAGCCAGCCTCATTTGGGCATACAAAACCTATATTTATCTCAAAGGTCTCTTAGGGTTTCCCCTGGCTACTTGTATAAATCACAACCTAACCTACCTCTATTTTAGTCTAGTCGCATTCCAAAGTCGGAGTGGAAACTCCCACTTCGCTCGTGTTTGCTCAAGCATGCCTCAAAATATTTTCCGGCATTGATTTAATGTGTACTTCAAAATGTTAGTTTCAATTGCCAGCATTGAGATTCCGTACAGACTCCCAGACACTGATAGGTTATGCTCAGTGTGCTTGCCAATGATGCTCCTGCATCAGTCATGCATGACTGAAAGGTAACGGGTGCGTTAGCCAACCCGAAGGGTATGACCAAGAATTTCTAGTACCCATAGTGACACTTCAATGTTATTTTATGGATATCCTCCTCCTTGGCCCTCATCTGGTGGTATCCTAATCGCATATCAACCTTTGATAAGCACACCCCATGCAGTTCGCCAATCATCTCATCAATCCAGGGTATTGGGTATCTGGTTTTTATGGTCTTCTTGTTTAGCGCCCTGTAGTCTATCCACATCCTCATAGTACCATATTTCTTCTTCACCAGTACAATTGTCGAGGTGAAAGGACTAGAAATAGGTCGGATGTGTCCATCTCTAGCATCTCCTTTATGACCTTTTCTATTTCATCCTTAAATATCTTGGGATGCCTGAAGGGAGTGGTGATGATGGGCTTCAACCCCTCTTCTATCTCAATGACATGCTCAAATTCTCTATCAGGTGGTATTTCTAATGGAAATGGTTCAAGGACTTTCTCATGCTTTCTAAGCAATGCTTGGATATCCACAAGGTAATGTTGGTGTTCATGTGATGACTTCTCCATAATGATCAAGCACTCTATTGCACAATCCATGTCCCCTTGTCTAAAAAGGGCCTATATGATCACATACCTGCAAACCTTCCTTAACTTTAACAACAAGAGACTAGCATTTTCATCAAACTTTACTTTAGTCTCACATGACTAGTTTTGGATTAGTCAACAACCCTAACTTGAAATAATCATAACTATGTACCTGTAATGAATAAATATATGAAAATGATACACAATTTTATTCAATGTTTTTAATGAAATTCCTCCAGGTTTCACTACTTGGAGCCTCTCAGAAAAAGAGTTATAGAAAAAATGGCATACCTTGCTGAATTTTGGCTTATTCTAGAGAGCGACCTTGTAGAGCANCTAATGGAAATGGTTCAAGGACTTTCTCATGCTTTCTAAGCAATGCTTGGATATCCACAAGGTAATGTTGGTGTTCATGTGATGACTTCTCCATAATGATCAAGCACTCTATTGCGCAATCCATGTCCCCTTGTCTAAAAAGGGCCTATATGATCACATACCTACAAACCTTCCTTAACTTTAACAACAAGAGACTGGCATTTTCATCAAACTTTACTTTAGTCTCACATGACTAGTTTTGGATTAGTCAACAACCCTAACTTGAAATAATCATAACTATTTACCTGTAATGAATAAATATATGCAAATGATACACAATGTTATTCAATGTGTTTAATGAAATTCCTCCAGGTTTCACTACTTGGAGCCTCTCAGAAAAAGAGTTATAGAAAAAATGGCATACCTTGCTGAATTTTGGCTTATTCTAGAGAGCGACCTTGTAGAGCATGCCCCACGGGGAATATTTGTTGAATGGATCTAAAAATGTTACAGAGAATACTAAATATTGTACTCTAACCAACACATTTTGTCTTACTAAATTTCGATCTATTATGAATAAATTATGATGTTTTTACCCGAAACATTTGTTTTAGACTATTTTCAGGACTAGCCACAAACCCTATTTTCCATAGAGTGTAACTCCAAAAATACAACGACCCACAAGCTTAAGTTTTTACCATAGATAATTGGATATGTTTACTCAATGGAATAGCAATTTCACAGTCTGAATCATTCTAGAAAAAAATTTATTGTGAAAATGGTGAGATGACCTGTAAATAACATACCTTAGAAAGCATCATCAAAAGAATTTGTCCTCCCTTGAATTTCGGCCTTCTTTTCTTCACCTTCCCTCTGAAATTCGGCTTAGATATCCTTTGGTTACCTCACTCCCCTATAGATATCCTATATTCTCAAGTGCGATATAAAATGAGATATCCTTGCCTCNTGGAGCCTCTCAGAAAAAGAGTTATAGAAAAAATGGCATACCTTGCTGAATTTTGGCTTATTCTAGAGAGCGACCTTGTAGAGCATGCCCCACGGGGAATATTTGTTGAATGGATATAAAAATGTTACAGAGAATAATAAATATTGTACTCTAACCAACACATTTTGTCTTACTAAATTTGTATCTATTATGAAGAAATTATGATGTTTTTACCTGAAACATTTGTTTTAGACTATTTTCAGGACTAGCCACAAACCCTATTTTCCATAGAGTGTAACTACAAAAATACAACGACCCACAAGCTTAATTTTTTACCACAGATAATTGGATATGTTTACTCAATGGAATATCAATTTCACAGTCTAAATCATTTTAGAAAAAAAATTGTTGTGAAAATGGTGAGATGACCTGTAAATAACATACCTTAGAAAGCATCATCAAAAGAATTTGTCCTCCCTTGAATTTTGGCCTTCTTTTCTTCACCTTCCCTCTGAAATTCGGCTTAGATATCCTTTGGTTACCTTAGTCCCCTATAGATATCCTATATTCTCAAGTGCGATATAAAATGAGAGAGTCTTGCCTCTTATTTATACTCTCCAAGTAGCTTCCTTAAAAACATCTTCTAGGTCACTTTGCCCACTTTCCTTATTTTAGGGTTAACCCACTTCTAATNAACCTGGGTTCTCCAACTTCTCATGGCCATAACTCTCTAACCGTGAGGAGTTATGTGACGTTCCACATACCACCGGAAATGGAATGACAAGAACTATCCATCTAGGATAGTTTCAATGACAAATTCACTAACCTTTATCTTATTATTCCACAAATAAGCATGGTTTCTCTAACCATACTTATAGGATAACTCAATCCGCAAAGCGTCTTCCCGTGAGGGATTTAATCATAAGGGGACCACTTTGGTTTGTCCATTTGTACTTATTATCAACCATGACAAGACAATATTGAGTCATCTTTAAATCAAACAAACTTGGGTCCATTACCCAAACCTTTGTGCTACCAGAATTCGCTACCAGACTTTCTCCAAGCATTGACATCAATCTACAATATCACTCTCCAATAGTTGACATAAATGACAACCAAAAATCCATACCAACTATCCATCAAACTAAGCCAATTGTCTGGAAGTTGTCTCCCATGCTTCCTTTTGGTTTTGAATTTGTGTGATTTACTTATGTTCCTCTTTCTAGTGACTCTCGAGAGGTTATTCCTCTAGGCCCTTTTCTTCTAGGCATCAATGTAGTCACAGGCTGGCAGAGTCACCAGCTCTGATACCGCTGTAATGTCCCCAACTAGGATAGGTGGAGATATTATGTTTCTACCTCAAAATTATTGTTTATGTTAATTTTTTTGAATGTGTTATTAACTTCTTATAGGATATCTTACTCAATGAGAAATATTGTCAAACAGATAGCAAGCATCTATTACACAAGATTAGAGCAGATAACCATGGCATCTTATTATGGATAGGAATTCCCAAATCAATACTGCAGAATATTGCTAGCACACAAAATAATGGTTGTGAGTAATCATCACAATCTACTACAGAAACAACACAAGAAACCCGAAAATATGCCAATCTATCAAGCCCAAGGCTCTCCAATCCCTACATTTATCTTTTCTAGTGGTGTATGTTCTACAGGTGGTCCTCCAAACTCTTCAGAACACCTTCATAGACCTGATCTACTGCAAACACCCAATCTACAGGGGTCCTTGTAGGACACCTACGGAGTGTCTCGTGAGGCCTCACGGAATGACCCTTTCTCAACCCGTGGGGGTGCCTCTGACTACTACTGTGTGAAACCCTCTAGGTATTGATGGATCAGATGACCAAGCTTCTCCTGAAATTTACCGTAAACACCCTGTGCAAATTGATAAGCCTCTAAACTCTCTTCTGAATGGAGCCAAGCACCACAATGAACTCAAATGAGGACTCTGGATGAATCCCCCTCTTCGTCTAGCTAGGGTGTGTTGACATAAAAATGTGCAACAAGGATCCTTCCTGCAAAACATTGTAATGCACGCACTATATTCATTTTATTCTATTACTGTAATATATAATTAATAGGTATGACCCCTTGAAGGAATATACTAAGTTGATTTTGCTCCTTTTCTTTAAAAAAGAAATGAAACTTTCAAACAAATGACTTGATTATAGTTTGGTATTCTATCCTATCACACATACATGAATGGTTTCTTGGATGGTGATTCACGATGCTCCTCATCCTTATGTTTCATTAAATATATCATCGCCATGTTTTAAAAGAAAAAAGTAAAAGATTCATCGCACCAATGTTATGCTACTTACGATTATAAAGTTTTGAATCTTGTTGTTATTATAAGCTTGCGACATATTAAAAAGGGTGGTTGAGTTTCATTCGATGCACATATATATAATATAACAACGACGATATCATATAGATGTTTCATATTATACAAAGTTGTTGCATACAAGTATGGATGAGTTCGACTTGAAATTAAGTTCATATACGATATGGATACCATATAACACGTTACTTGATTGNCCTGGGTTCTCCAACTTCTCATGGCCATAACTCTCTAACCGTGAGGAGTTATGTGACGTTCCACATACCACCAGAAATGGCATGACAAGAAATATCCATATAGGATAGTTTCAATGACAAATTCACTAACCTTTATCTTATTAGTCCACAAATAAGCATGGTTTCTCTAACCATACTTATAGGATAACTCAATCCACAAAGCATCTTCTCGTGAGGGCTTTAACCATAAGGGGAACACTTTGGTTTGTCCATTTGTACTTATTATAAACCATGACAAGAAAATATTGAGTCATCTTTAAATCAAACAAACTTGGGTCCATTACCCAAACCTTTGTGCTACCAGACTTTCTCCAAGCGTTGACATCAATCTACAATATCACTCTCCAATAGTTGACATAAATGACAACCAAAAATCCATACCAACTATCCATCAAACTAAGCCAGTTGTCTGACAGTTGTCTCCCATGCTTCCTTTTGGTTTTGAATCTGTGTGATTTACTTATGTTCCTCTTTCTAGTGACTCTCGAGAGGTTACTCCTCTAGGCCTTTTTCTTCTAGGCATCAATGTAGTCACAGGCTGGCAGAGTCACCAGCTCTGATACCACTGTAATGTCCCCAACTAGGCTAGGTGGAGATATTATGTTTCTGCCTCAAAATTATTGTTTATGTTAATTTTTTTGAATGTGTTATTAACTTCTTATAGGATATCTTACTCAATGAGAAATATTGTCAAACAGATAGCAAGCATCTATTACACAATATTAGAGCAGATAACCATGGCATCTTATTATGGATAGAATTCCCAAATCAATAATGCAGAATATTGCTAGCACACAAACTAATGGTTGTGAGTAATCATCACAATCTACTACAGAAACAACACAAGAAACCCGAAAATATGCCAATCTATCAAGCCCAAGGCTCTCCAATCCCTACATTTATCTTTTCTAGTGGTGTATGTTCTACAGGTGGTCCTCCAAACTCTTCAGAACACCTTCATAGACCTGATCTACTGCAAACACCCAATCTACAGGGGTCCTTGTAGGACACCTACGGAGTGTCTCGTGAGGCCTCACGGAATGACCCTTTCTCAACCCGTGGGGGTGCCTCTGACTACTACTGTGTGAAACCCTCTAGGTATTGATGGATCAGATGACCAAGCTTCTCCTGAAATTTACCGTAAACACCCTGTGCAAATTGATAAGCCTCTAAACTCTCTTCTGAATGGAGCCAAGCACCACAATGAACTCAAATGAGGACTCTGGATGAATCCCCCTCTTCGTCTAGCTAGGGTGTGTTGACATAAAAATGTGCAACAAGGATCCTTCCTGCAAAACATTGTAATGCACGCACTATATTCATTTTATTCTATTACTGTAATATATAATTAATAGGTATGACCCCTTGAAGGAATATACTAAGTTGATTTTGCTCCTTTTCTTTAAAAAAGAAATGAAACTTTCAAACAAATGACTTGATTATAGTTTGGTATTCTATCCTATCACACATACATGAATGGTTTCTTGGATGGTGATTCACGATGCTCCTCATCCTTATGTTTCATTAAATATATCATCGCCATGTTTTAAAAGAAAAAAGTAAAAGATTCATCGCACCAATGTTATGCTACTTACGATTATAAAGTTTTGAATCTTGTTGTTATTATAAGCTTGCGACATATTAAAAAGGGTGGTTGAGTTTCATTCGATGCACATATATATAATATAACAACGACGATATCATATAGATGTTTCATATTATACAAAGTTGTTGCATACAAGTATGGATGAGTTCGACTTGAAATTAAGTTCATATACGATATGGATACCATATAACACGTTACTTGATTGTTAAGATGGTATCATTGGTTGATTAAGCATTGATACTTTATGTCTTTTGTGAATGTGGTATATTAATAGTTTTGGGATAAATTATGATTGTGGGTTCGATAAGCTTTCAGTGCATGGTACAGAGCTCGAATTTTGAGTCTGAGCTGGCGATTGAGTGAGTTCCACCGTGTAACATTTGATTAGTTATCGTGGAGGAGTTAGTAATATTGTTTTTTGGCCATCCAATTTTGAAGCGACTTGAATTAAAGGAAATTTAATGCACTCTATGTTGGTTTTCCCTCCTGAGGTATACCACCTTTTTTCACATTGTCACTTGTTTGGAAATTCTCTATTACTACTAGTCAAGGGTTTTGAACCCCAAAGCTTGTGTTGGTGGTTGGATAACGATCCTTGTCTATTCTCTTGTGGCTATTTAGTCAACTTATACAGGTATGGACAATTTTGGCTCTTCTGGAATCAAGAGGTTAATCTGCTCAGATAATTTTGAATATCGGCTCAGGTTTGGTTGCATGATGTATGTGTGTTATGAGTGTGACTATGTGTTGTGTAAAGAAATTTAAGAGACTGTGAATGGATATTTATTATATGTTTTGGGTTAGTTTGAAATAAAACAATAATTGGGTTTTGAACACTAGTAATACTTCCAAGCCGAGTTTTGCATTGCAACTTATGATACAGCTGTGTTTAAAAAAAAAGGTCGTGAATGAAGTATGAAAGCAAAATCTCACCAGCTTGATTGCATTCTGGACATGCTTATGTGGGTTTATTTTGGTTTGTGGCCTGATATCATACATCATTTGTTTCTTGTACAATTGGTATGGATTTAGTTTTAAGACAAAAATAAATAAAAAGCACATAGTTTTCACTATCATAGTTATCATTTCGACTTCGTTTAAAGGGAAATTGCAAATAAATGTTTGGGCACATTGTGTAATGACAACTTGGTTTGATTGTGAATATTGTTGGGCATATGCATAAGTTTCGAAATGGATTTGATTTGATACACCTCTTGTTGGTATGGGTTTAAGTCTGCTTGCAATTAATAGGGTTATGATTTTATCATTTTAAAGGGGTTTGAAATGTAGGTTTCAACTTGCCTTTTTGTCTCGAATTGCTCTTATTTTTTGATTCAAGGATAATTTTGAGCTATTGATTGTTTTTAAAGAATAAAATGTGAAACCCTACATTCATTTTTGTGGACTTCATGACCAAGATTTGAGCCTGGTTATTAATATTCGGTTCTGCAAATAATTTTATGCACAAGACAAAGTTGGAAATGTTGTATAAGATTGAGAGATGAGACTGCAAGCATGTGAGTAGTTCAGCACCGTATTATTAGAATTCTATTGGTTGGTATATTGATTACAAATAACGTCATCCACAAACATTTTTCAAAAGAAAACCCTACATTGGTGACACCTAGATTTCGACAGTTATTTAATGACCAGTATACGAACAATATATGTGGAAACACAAAGATGAGAATTAGTTCTTTTGATCTATTGGATTGATATTAGATTGGATTCATTATGTGGTTATGATTAATTTTATGGATAATGTATATTTGACAAAACAAAGTTCGAATGGATTTACTTAAAAGAATTTAGATATGGTCCTTCTTACAGGAATTTATAAGGAAGAATTTTCCACGATGTTCGTTAATACATTTTGATTGATAAATTAGATTCCAAAGAATCAAAAGGCAAATAACTACAGAGTTGTATTTTACATGCCTGGAATTGTTCTCATTGATGGATGATTAATGGGATGATAAGTTGTATACATAAATAACATTGATCATTTTCATTTCCCGTCCATGATTTCACTGTATGCAAATTATAAAGCCCTCATTTTTCCAAAAATAATTTTATTATTATTCCCATGTTATGATTGTATAGAAGCTCTTTAATTTGAAAAAATTGATACAAGGAGAATTTTAGATAAGAACAATGAGCAATGCTAGTGAAATCTATAGTTTAGTATGATTATACAAATGATCTTGGATTGATAATTAATCTTATTTAGAACAGTAATCAGTGTTTCCCTTTCATAAATATCGCTTTTCATTCATTACAAATCCAATCATATCCTAAATATAATTGAATTTCCATGTTTTAGCTATGACAGATGTGGATCTAAGTTAGCAAAATGACTACGATTGATACATGCAGAGTAATGGATTGATTACATGCATGCTAGTGTGTGGATTGATAAGAGTCAATATTTTGAATTTATCTTTGGGAAAAGTAAATTGATGGTTGATTAGTCTTTCTTGTTTCATATTATGATATGAGTTTGTTTTTAGACAATGAGTTTCTTCAGCAAAGGAACCCATGGCAGAGGTAGAGATAGAGGCACAAACAATTTTTGGCAAAGAGGCAACAGGAAACCTAGATTCTCCATTCATTTTGATGTTGATCCTTAAGAATTGAATCAGTTATTTCAAGATGGGTTCTTTAACTTAGTGGACCAAGGATTGTTTCATCCACATCCTAGACCAGAAAGGCCTCCTTATCAACCTCGCCCAATTCTTTCAAATTTCCATGTTTTGACTTATATGTCCCTCCAAACAAAGGTCCCTATCAATGATGGTTGGCAAGATATTGTTCATTCTCCTGTAGTCCATCATGATGGTTGGCCCACAGTTTCTTTTCCATTGCCTTCTACACCTCCACTCAACCAACATACCCAACAGGTTGATATTATTGCATCCCCTATTTAGTCCTCACATGCAAGAACAAGACTCAAGATAGCCATCCCTGAGATTAAGTCAAGCAAAGACAAAAATGTGATCACTCATTCTAAGTCATTTGATGATTCCTCTCAGTCATTCACTTCCCATGCTCACCAAGTTGATGAAAACTCCCGAGCCTTTAATGAATTTCACCCTCAAGCATCCAATCAACCACACTATGAGAAGGCCAACTCAACAAACAAAATAGAAAAGGAAACAAGCAGTGAGAAGAAGCAGACTGCTTCTCACAATAAATATGGATTTTAACATTTTACACGTATTCTTGGTGGTGGAAAATTTATTTATGTTTTGACTTCATTTTTGNGAACTAAGCACCACAATGAACTCAAATGAGGACTCTGAATGAATCCCCCTCTTCGTCTAGCTAGGGTGTGTTGACATAAAAATGTGCAACAAGGATCCTTCCTGCAAAACGTTGTAATGCATGCACTATATTCATTTTATTCTATTATTGTATTATATAATTAATAGGTATGACCCCTTGAAGGAATATACTAAGTTGATTTTGCTCCTTTTCTTTAAAAAAGAAATGCAACTTTCAAACAAATGACTTGATTATAGTTTGGTATTATATCCTATCACACATACATGAATGGTTTCTTGGATGGTGATTCACGATGCTCCTCGTCCTTATGTTGCATTAAATATATCGTCGCCATGTTTTAAAAGAAAAAAGTAAAAGATTCATTGCGCCAATGTTATGCTACTTATGATTATAAAGTTTTGAATCTTTTTGTTATTATAAGCTTGTGACATATTAAAAAGGGTGGTTGAGTTTCATTCGATGCACATATATATCATATAACAACAATGATATCATATAGATGTTTCATATTATACAAAGTTGTTGCATACAAGTATGGATGAGTTCGACTTGAAATTAAGTTCATATACGATATGGATACCATATAACACGTTACTTGATTGTTAAGATGGTATCATTGGTTGATTAAGCATTGATACTTTATGTCTTTTGTGAATGTGGTATATTAATAGTTTTGGGATAAATTATGATTGTGGGTTCGATAAGCTTTCAATGCATGGTACAGAGCTCGAATTTTGAGTCCGAGTTGGCGATTGAGTGAGTTCCACCGTGTAACATTTGATTAGTTATCATGGAGGAGTTAGTAATATTTTTTTTTGGCCATCCGATTTTGAAGCGACTTGAATTAAAGGAAATTTAATGCACTCTATGTTGGTTTTCCCTCATGAGGTATACCACCTTTTTTCACATTGTCACTTGTTTGGAAATTCTCTATTACTGCTAGTCGAGGGTTTTGAACCCCAAAGCTTGTGTTGGTGGTTGGATAACGATCTTTGGCTATTCTCTTGTGGCTATTTAGTCAACTTATATAGGTATGGACAATTTTGGCTCTTTTGGCATCAAGAGGTTAATCTGCTCAGATAATTTTGAATATCGGCTCAAGTTTGGTTGCATGATGTATGTGTGTTATGAGTGTGACTATGTGTTGTGCAAAGAAATTTAAGAGATTGTGAATGGAGATTTATTATATGTTTTGGGTTAGTTTGAAATAAAACAATAATTGGGTTTTGAACACTAGTAATACTTCCAAGCCGGGTTTTGCATTGCAACTTATGATACAGTTGTGTTTAAAAAAAAAGGTCGTGAATGAAGTATGAAAGAAAAATCTCACCATCTTGATTGGATTCTAGACATGGTTATGTGGGTTTATTTTGGTTTGTGGCCTGATATCAGACATCATTTGCTTCTTGTACAATTGGTATGGATTTAGTTTTAAGACAAAAATAAATAAAAAGCACATAGTTTGCACTATCATAGTTATCATTTCAACTTCGTTTAAAGGGAAATTGCAAATAAATGTTTGGGCACATTGTGTAATGACAACTTGGTTTGATTGTGAATATTGTTGGGCATATGCATAAGTTTCGAAATGGATTTGATTTGATACACCTCTTGTTGGTATGGGTTTAAGTCTGCTTGCAATTAATAGGGTTATGATTTTATCATTTTAAAGGGGTTTGAAATGTAGGTTTCAACTTGCCTTTTTGTCTCGAATTGCTCTTATTTTTTGATTCAAGGATAATTTTGAGCTATTGATTGTTTTTAAAGAATAAAATGTGAAACCCTACATTCATTTTTGTGGACTTCATGACCAAGATTTGAGCCTGGTTATTAATATTCGGTTCTGCAAATAATTTTATGCACAAGACAAAGTTGGAAATGTTGTATAAGATTGAGAGATGAGACTGCAAGCATGTGAGTAGTTCAGCACCGTATTATTAGAATTCTATTGGTTGGTATATTGATTACAAATAACGTCATCCACAAACATTTTTCAAAAGAAAACCCTACATTGGTGACACCTAGATTTCGACAGTTATTTAATGACCAGTATACGAACAATATATGTGGAAACACAAAGATGAGAATTAGTTCTTTTGATCTATTGGATTGATATTAGATTGGATTCATTATGTGGTTATGATTAATTTTATGGATAATGTATATTTGACAAAACAAAGTTCGAATGGATTTACTTAAAAGAATTTAGATATGGTCCTTCTTACAGGAATTTATAAGGAAGAATTTTCCACGATGTTCGTTAATACATTTTGATTGATAAATTAGATTCCAAAGAATCAAAAGGCAAATAACTACAGAGTTGTATTTTACATGCCTGGAATTGTTCTCATTGATGGATGATTAATGGGATGATAAGTTGTATACATAAATAACATTGATCATTTTCATTTCCCGTCCATGATTTCACTGTATGCAAATTATAAAGCCCTCATTTTTCCAAAAATAATTTTATTATTATTCCCATGTTATGATTGTATAGAAGCTCTTTAATTTGAAAAAATTGATACAAGGAGAATTTTAGATAAGAACAATGAGCAATGCTAGTGAAATCTATAGTTTAGTATGATTATACAAATGATCTTGGATTGATAATTAATCTTATTTAGAACAGTAATCAGTGTTTCCCTTTCATAAATATCGCTTTTCATTCATTACAAATCCAATCATATCCTAAATATAATTGAATTTCCATGTTTTAGCTATGACAGATGTGGATCTAAGTTAGCAAAATGACTACGATTGATACATGCAGAGTAATGGATTGATTACATGCATGCTAGTGTGTGGATTGATAAGAGTCAATATTTTGAATTTATCTTTGGGAAAAGTAAATTGATGGTTGATTAGTCTTTCTTGTTTCATATTATGATATGAGTTTGTTTTTAGACAATGAGTTTCTTCAGCAAAGGAACCCATGGCAGAGGTAGAGATAGAGGCACAAACAATTTTTGGCAAAGAGGCAACAGGAAACCTAGATTCTCCATTCATTTTGATGTTGATCCTTAAGAATTGAATCAGTTATTTCAAGATGGGTTCTTTAACTTAGTGGACCAAGGATTGTTTCATCCACATCCTAGACCAGAAAGGCCTCCTTATCAACCTCGCCCAATTCTTTCAAATTTCCATGTTTTGACTTATATGTCCCTCCAAACAAAGGTCCCTATCAATGATGGTTGGCAAGATATTGTTCATTCTCCTGTAGTCCATCATGATGGTTGGCCCACAGTTTCTTTTCCATTGCCTTCTACACCTCCACTCAACCAACATACCCAACAGGTTGATATTATTGCATCCCCTATTTAGTCCTCACATGCAAGAACAAGACTCAAGATAGCCATCCCTGAGATTAAGTCAAGCAAAGACAAAAATGTGATCACTCATTCTAAGTCATTTGATGATTCCTCTCAGTCATTCACTTCCCATGCTCACCAAGTTGATGAAAACTCCCGAGCCTTTAATGAATTTCACCCTCAAGCATCCAATCAACCACACTATGAGAAGGCCAACTCAACAAACAAAATAGAAAAGGAAACAAGCAGTGAGAAGAAGCAGACTGCTTCTCACAATAAATATGGATTTTAACATTTTACACGTATTCTTGGTGGTGGAAAATTTATTTATGTTTTGACTTCATTTTTGGACAGCATGATACTATGTTTTAATTTTTGGATAGTCAGATAATATTTGCTTTTTGCAGTGGAAAATACATTTTATTTATTTGATATATATAAGTGGATAATTTTGGGAGGCACAAAGGGTTGTTCAAGTGATTGTTATGGTATATTTGTGAGGTGTCATGATTTATTATTTAAACAAATTATGGAGCGACAAGAAGGAAATCAAACATAAAAGGATTTAAGGAATTATGGATCCCACCTATTAGTTATTATTTATTAAATCCTTTATCTATTATTATTATTTAATATTTGTCCCTAACTAATATTAAGTCATTTATGACTTAACTAAAAGTAGTTTGAAAGTACCACAACATCTTTTGAAGAAGATAAAAGTTGATCAAAGGAAGGGAAAAAGGGGTAGAGAACAAAGAAATAAATTTCAGATAAAGGTCTTCTCTTAAACTTGTAAGATTAATTACTTTCATTCATTCTGAGTTATCATAGAGTCTTAACCTTTTTGTCGATAGCATGGTCTTATTGAAGATAGCAGGATTCAAATATTGAGATACATTATTCAACAACTTATTCTAGAAAGGTTGATCATTTGATCTTGGTAGTCTGTGTATTTTGATATGTTCATGAATTAGTTTTCATTACTAGTAGGGAATATTTTGCAGAGTTAGTAAATGATACTTTCATGTCTAAACTGATCTATATTTCTAGTCTCAGTCTTCACTTGTTATCATAGTATTTTTGTATGGTTCCCATTGAAGATCTCTAATTCGGATCTTAGTCCTTACACTCGCAGGGGTATGAAAAGAAGGTTATGATTGTAACTTGGAGTGAAATTAATAAAATTGCTTTGTTGATTTTGATCTCACATGTGTATTCTATGATATTACTTTCAGATTTGTATTTCCTTTGCTCCTTAATTCTCAAACACAGTTTATATATATACTTTATTCTTTTGCATGGTTTAATTATAAAAAAAAGGACAACATTGGTTCCTTGTACTTATCACTTGAGAATCAATTGATAATTTTGTTTAAGGCTATAAGCCCCGGGTGATAATCCCAACTATCTTATCCTAGCCATGTAAGATTTGAAAATGTTGGAGTGAGGTTCCTCATACCATTTCTGTTGATTAATTGGGTTGGTTGTCATTGATGTCAACCCTTGAAGAAATTCTGGTAGTGAATTTCCATAACACAAAGGTTTGGGTAATGGACCCAAGTTTGTTTGATGTATAATGGTATGAGTTTTGATATATTTGCAGGTAATAATATTCTATATGGATAGTACATGTCATGCCATTTCCGATGGTATGTGGAACGTCACATAACTCCTCACAGTTTGAGAGTTGTGGCCTTACGAAGTTGAAGGGCCCTCATATGATTGGCTTGAAACCCCAAAAGGTCAAAGAAGTCAAAGTGCTTGCAAAGAAGAAATTATTTAAATAATAAAGTGAAGTGACAAAG
>JZKD02S0730354.1:0-14999 GCA_000966675.3 Picea glauca | reverse complement strand
GTTTGGTTGTGTAAAGAATGAATTGCAAGAAGAAAGAGTCTTGGATATGGAAATGTTGTAAGCCCATAAGGAAGATTGATTGCCTGTTGAGATAAACTTCTATACGGAGGAAATTCCCATGCTTGTGAATCTGGTTCCGTGTAGAACAGATCTGAAAATAAATGAAGAAATTGGAAAATCTGTGGGTGACAGATTTGCAATAAAATTCTGAAACTCAGAATTGCGATGATGTCTCATGAATTCTCTATACCTGTGATACATGTGAGAAGAAAATCTTTGTACAGAAAGGACGGATGAAGGCTATACAACTGAAAATCATGAAGGAGGCCACTGCTAAGCCATAAGAACCCTGTGGTAAGCCATGATCGTATGGAATATGTTGTGTTGAGGTAACACAAGTCGGAGGGATGCCTCGACAGAGAAAGTCTAAGGGACACCTCGATTGTAAGGATTGATAAAGTCTCTGGGATTCTTCCAGTGTGATAAAAACTTGGCAAGGAAAGATGGATTGTCCGAATAACTGTATAATAGAGAAGGGGATGCCTGAGCCTAGGCCTGGAGGGTGAGTGACAACAAGGAAGAGGAGACTCTGATAGTTCTTATAAACTATTGATTGGGATCATGCACATAATGGGTATGTCAAGGAAAAGCAGTGAGCCTATATAACAAGACAACCATGTGGATATAAATCCACAAACTGCACAGATAAGTATAGTGCTATAATATGAAATTTTTCCTAGAAATTTTATGCAACAGTAAAAAAAAATCGCATGAGACTATGATTAATGTGCTTGTTGTCCAAGAACTATTGAAGGCAGGTGACAAATATTAAGAATCTGAAAAATGACTTGACCAAGAAAGAAGATCAAGACTTTTGAAGTGGTTGAATGAAAAAGGTATGACAGGTGTTACAGAGAAAGAACACTGAGGACGATGTTCCTTTTGAGGGGGAGGGGATTGTATCACCCCTGTTTCCCCCAACATTTAATTAATAATTAATTAGGATTACCATGTTGTGGCATGGGAACATTGTAAATGTATTATTGTTTAATTTCCAATAATTGACTGAGGGGGTGAAGCCTTGAAAGTACTAGCCATGATATCATTGGNTATATATATATGAGAAACTAACAGTTTGTTTGGCTGTGTAAAGAATGAATTGCAAGAAGAAAGAGTCTTGGATATGGAAATGTTGTAAGCCCATAAGGAAGATTGATTGTCTGTTGAGATAAACTTCTATACGGAGGAAATTCCCATGCTTGTGAATATGGTTCCGTGCGGAACAGATCTGAAAATAAATGAAGAAATTGGAAAATATGTGGGTGACATATTTGCAATAAAATTATGAAACTTAGAATTGCGATGATGTCTCATGAATTCTGTATACCTGTGATACATGTGAGAAGAAAAGCTTTGTCCAGAAAGGATAGATGAAGGATATACAACTAAAAATCATGAAGGAGGCCACTGCTAAGCCATAAGAACCATGTGGTAAGCCATGATCGTATGGAATATGTTTTGTTGAGGTAATAGAAGCCGGAGGGATGCCTCGACAGAGAAAGTATAAGGGACACCTCGATTGTAAGGATTGATAAAGTCTCTGGGATTCTTCCAGTGTGAGAAAACCTTGGCAAGGAAAGATGGATTGTCTGAATAATTGTATAATAGAGAAGGGGATGCCTGAGCCTAGGCCTGGAGGGTGAGTGACAACAAGGAAGAGGAGACTCTAATAGTTCTTATAAACTATTGATTGGGATCATGCACATAATGGGTATGTCAAGGAAAAGCAGTGAGCCTGGATAACAAGACAACCATGTGGATACAAATCCACAAACTGCATAGATAAGTATAGTGCTAGAATATTAAATTTTTCCTAGAAATTTTATGCAACAGTAAAAAAGAATCGCATGAGACTATGATTAATGTGCTTATTGTCCAAGAACTATTGAAGGCAAGTGACAAATATTAAGAATCTGAAAAATGACTTGAAGTGGTTGAATGAAAAAGGTATGACAGGTGTTACAGAGAAAGAACACTGAGGACGATGTTCCTTTTGAGGGGGAGGGGATTGTATCACCCCTGTTTCCCCAAACATGTAATTAATCATTAATTAGGATTACCATGTTGTGGCATGGGAACATTGTAAATGTATTATTGTTTAATTTCCAATAATTGACTGAGGGGGTGAAGCCTTGAAAGTACTAGCCATGATATCATTGGAGGAAAGAATGTGAAAATGATAAGCAAACAATTAATAAGAAAAGGACCGGTGGTTGAACCCTCAAATACCCCCATGAATGGAAGTATTGTCTAGCCGTAGAAGGTTATCTTGAAGTACCACAGGGTCTAGTAGACCTAGACTAACCTAGGTTTCCTTCTGATAGGAGGAAACAGGATGGGAGGGATGTGTGTGCAAGGCACGCAAGAGAATATAAAGAGAAGAGTGGAGAATGCGAGGAACACTCCAGTGGAGAATGATCTGAAAGCCACGAGCTTTATGTTGAGGAATCATATGATAAACTTCATAGAGGCCATGAAAGAAAGAGAAAACTTTGAGGGTTTGTATAAAATGGGACGGAACAGAAGGACACGAGCATGATGTTGAGGAAGCACCTGATAAATCTCACAGAAGATGTGAAGGAGAAAGGATCGTTTAGAATTGGCATAAATTCCCTGGTGATATCATGGCTTGGCACAGGGGTGGCCAAAGCACTAAGAATGAATGCATCTAAGCCTATGGTTGGGTGGAAGGATGAACACCCACAATCAGTTAGTTGGCTACAACCTGTAATAGATAAGTATTCTCATATCTTGTGTATTTAAGAGGTAACTGTGAATTAAAGTTGGATATCCTATGAATGTTGCAGAGATGGGCATGTTTTCTTAATGGTTGTACTATATCCCTTCAATTCTTCCTAATTGTGTATTTAGGAAAATAAGGAATTCTCTAGCATGTACATGTAAATGCCCGATCTAAGTGGTGGCTCAAGTTAAAATAAATGAATTGTGAATTTGTTGACTTTCAGCATAGCCTCATGTGTGCATGTTGAAACTCGTAGTTGTTATGAAGGAAGGAGTCGGTTAATCTCAAGTGAGGTAGTGCATCTATGCACAGAGTCTCTGTGAGGTAGGCAGAGATCGAGAACCCCTTTTAATTCTAGAGTTTATAAATGAGCATAAGGGGTGCGCGGAGGATTTCTCTAAGTGTTAAGTTCAGGAGAATTAGCGAAAAATACCTAAGTACTTAAGGAGCTGACAAAGCTCAGGTAGGATAGCGAGATTAAGTCTCGAAAAGAGAGATCCTCTTGTTTTGAAGATGAATGGATGAGATTGATTCAGGAGAAGCTGAAGTTCTTCATGATCATCGGATCTGAAGAAGGAATGCGGGTGTTATCCCTTAGAGCCCTTCAAACTTCGCGGGTCTGGTGAATTGAGAATATTCACTGTATGGTAGGTGAATCCCTCGAAGTGTCGAAGTTAATCCAGGTCGTAGATCTAAGGATGCCTGGGAACTATAATTTCCATCAGATCTACGATATAGTCATCCCAGCGTTGACCACTTCGGGAAGATATAGGTTTGGTAACACCAAAACCCCTGAAGTCCCGAAGTCCCAAAATTAATATGGGTCGTAGATATGAGGATGCTCGAGAACTACCCCAACCATTGGATCTATGATATATTTAGCCTAGCGTTGACCACTTCGGGAGGAAATAGGTTTGGTCACACCAAAACCCCCTGAAGTCCCGAAGTCCCAAAGTTAATGTGGACCATCGATATAAGGATCCTTCGGGATCCTTCACGATTGTTAGATCGTGGGGATGTGTTGATCCGAATTATTTTTGGCATGAAATGAGAGTGGAGATATAATAAAGAAATGTACAGAGATATCTTAGATATCCAATCATATAACAAAAATGTATCAGATATGCAACCATAAATACAGAGATACAGTAATACACAATTTTCTATTAATGAGCGAAAATGTACAAAGACTGTAAAAATACAGAGTGAAAGACTCGCTAGAATGGTGGAAGCTTATCTCTAAGAAGAGATGTGTCCACTAGTCGCATCCTCAAGAATATGAATGTTACAATGACGCTCTGAAGGCTTTTTTAACATAAGTAAAATCCAAAACCATAACCCCGGAAGATGAAAAGCCAAAAGGTTTGCGGGCCCTGATCGGGGTAGTTGATATGTCAACTTCCTGGGGGCGTAACTTTTGCATACAATCTATGTTTGGGGTGCTCGATACGCCGTTGGAAATGCATAACCTAGAAGAATGATTTTTGGTTGGTCCAAGCTAGTGCTTTTGAGAGTCCCCTGGACCCCAAATCCGCAAAAACGTCGTTTAGGGCCTCAAAACGACCTCGAAAGTTTGGAACCCGAAAAACTATCGAAAACTGCCAAGATAGAAAATTGTTTTTTGAGCCCATGGAATAGGTGGGTGGCCACCGATATCCACCTAGATCAAACCTCATTCCTTAGGAAGAAATTGTCTCCATTGCGTTGGGTTCCCGGGGGAGAGGGGGAAGCGTTTACTAAATCTAAATCTTGGTGAGTTGCTTTCCTTGCTGAAGAAGTTGCATTGCTTAGCTTGTTGAAGGCTATCACGAACCTGTGGTCAGAAGGGTTGGACCTTTTTAACTAGTCTGGATACATGAGATGACTGTGTGCAGAAGGAATCTTTGCGCTTTTCTACAAACTTGTCGACCTACTTCTGTTGGATAGAAGGTGCTTGGGTTAAGGTTGTAGTGGTTGCAGTATCCTTTTGTTCACCTTTTGAATAGATTGCGAAGAAGCTAAATTTTGTAGTATGAGATACTACCTTGAGGAATTGTTATGTGGTACAGTAGTTGGAACTACGTCTAGTATCCTATAGAGATGACCCCCCAGAGAAACAATGACACTGCAGGGTCAAGACTCATAAATAACATGGCGTTTCCACATATATGGTTGGCCCAAGAGCACATCACATACATCCAGTATACCTCATCCTTGAAGAGATGGATATTGTATGAAAATTGACAGTATTTGCTGACATGAATATCTCATTCCTAGCGAAGCCACCCAATGTTGTATGGTTGTCGGTGTGGTGTTGTCGACAATCCCAATTGTTTGATGACCTCTACTGAGATTAGGTTCTTCTAGCTTCTGTTATCAACAACAAAATGAAGTGGGTTCCCCTTCAACCACATCTGTGAATGAAAAAGGAACTCCCCCTCTTCAGGATCTATTGGTTCTTCTGGTTGAATTGTGGCGGTCGTGACAATAGTAGCGGGGTCTGCGTCGATGATCTGTCTTTTAATAGTATTTTCATAATCAAATTTTGAATCATGGTTCGGCTCCTTGTCTTTGATCTCGGCCACCAATGACTATGTTGAGCGACATTCATCAGTGTTGTGCCAGGAGATTTTGTGGAAATCACACCATTTTCCAGTGTCCTTCTTTGTCTTCCCGTGACCCTTCTTTTCCTGTGGCTTGGACTGGTTTTCAGGAGACTATTTTTTAGGGTCGTCTTTATCATACTTTGGTTCTTGCAGATTTGCAAACCCAAACTCCCATTTGTTCTAGTGCTCAAATTTATGCTCAATTTTAATAGCATATCAATAAGAAACATCGAGTGATGAGATGTCCAGAAAATCCATTTCAGTTTGGATGTATCTGTGTAGAGCCCCACGGTATTTCAAAACCAAATGTTGCTTGGAGTCTTTCATACCCATCTTGGTGTGAAAGGTATGGAAGGTGTTGGTGAAATCTGGAACTGCTTGGACCCTCTCTTGCCATAGTGTGTTCCATCTCATGTACTGGTCCTCATAGTTTCCAACAGGGTAATATTGTTCCTTTACCGTATCCACAAAAAAAGACCAAGTGGCCTTGGCCCCATATATTCCAGACTCCTCTGTGGAACTTTGCTCCCAGTAAGTTTCCCGCCAATGTTTGACATGGGGGATAGATTTAAGGAGTGTGAAGGTGATATTTTCCCTTTCGGAAAAATGGTGAACAAAGAAATAACCTTCTAGTATATTTAACCATTTGTCTAGGGCATCCGCATCTGTCTGACCTTCAAATACGGGAATATCAAAATTAACATGTACCTTGAAAGGAGAGGTGATTTCAAAGTGGTTGTTTGATGAATATGTCCCTGTTTCTAACAGCGGGCATTGAAGGATGTGGGAAAAATTCTCCATCATTTTCTCCCTTTGTCGCGTGAGAGCTTTCCCAAGCAACAGATTGATATAATTTCATGCTCCGTCGTTTTTCTTTTCTTCTGCCATAGAGGGTTTCTTAGGCGTGCGAGAGTGATTGTCTTCAAGAGAGACAAGATCAAGACCCAACTTTCTATACTCGAACCTCATAGGGGACATGCACTGAAAAAACGATCAAGAGCATCCTGCTCTGATACCACTGATCTGGATTATTTTCGGCACGAAATGAGAGTGGAGATATAATAAAGAAATGTACAAAGATATCCATTCAAATAGTCTTGATAAATAAAGAGATTTATTGCTATGTTCATGATTATTAATTCTATAATAGGATGAATATCAAATATTATAATAATATACCAAAAATGTATCAGAGATGCAACCATAAACACGGAGATATAGTAATACACAATTTTCTATTAATGAGCGAAAATGTACAAAGACTATAAAAATACAGAGTGAAAGACTAGCTAGAATGGTGGCAGCTTATCTCTGAGAAGAGATGTGTCCACTAGTCACATCCGCAAGAATATGAATGTTACAATGAAGCTCCAAAAGGTATTTTTAACATAAGTAAAATCCAAAAACATAACCCAGGATGATGAAAATCCAAAAGGTTTGCGGGCCTTGATGGGGGTAGTTGATATGTCAACTTCCCGGAGGCGTAACTTTTGCATACAATCTCTGTTTGGGGCGCTCAATACACCGTTGGAAAGGTATAACCCAAAAGAATGATTTTTGGCTGGTCCAAACTAGAGATTTTGATAGTCCCTTGGACCCCAAATCCCCAAAAAACGTCATTTAGGGCCTCAAAACGGCCTCGGAAGTTTGGAACCCAAAAAACTATCGAAAAACTGCCAAGATAGAAAAAAAAATTTCGAGCCCATGGAATAGGTGGGTGGCCACCGATATCCACCTAGATCAAACCTCATTCCTTAGGAATCAATTGTCTCCATTGTGTTGAGTTTTCGGGGGAGAGGGGGAAGCATTTGCTGAATCTAAATATTGGTGAGTTGCTTTCATTGTTGGAGAAGTTATGTTTCTTAGCTTGTTGAAGGCTATCACGAACCTGTGGTTGGAAGGGTTGGACCTTTTTAACCATTCTGGATACATGAGATGACTGTGTGTAGAAGGAATATTTGTGCTTTTCTATAACCTTGTCGACCTGCTTCTATTGGATAAAAGGTTTTTGGGCTAAGGTTGTAGTGGTTGCAGTATCCTTTTGTTCACCTTTTGAATAGATTGTGAAGACGATGAATTTTGTAGTATGAGATACTACTTGAGGAATTGTTTAGGTGGTACAGTAGTTGGAACTACCTCTAGTATCCTGTAGAGATGACCCCCCAGAGAAACAATGACATTGTGGGGTTAAGACTCATAAACAACATGGTGTTTCCACATATATGGCTAGCCCAAGAGCACATCACATACATCCAGTGGGATAACATCACATAATACCTCATTCTTGAAGAGATGGATATTGTATGACAACCGACACTATTGGCTAACAAAAATATCTCATCCTTGGCGAAGCCACCCGATGTTGTATGATTGTCGGTGTGGTGTTATTGAAAATCCCAACTATTTGTCGATGTTTGCTGAGATGAGGTTCTTCTAGCTTCCACTATCAACAACAAAATGAAGCAAGGTCCTCTTCACCCACATATATGAATGAAAAAGGAACTCCCCCTCTTCAGGATCTATTGGTTCTTCTGGTTGAATTGTTGTGGTCGTGACAATAGCAGCGGGGTCCGCGTCGATGATCTGTCTTTTAACATTACTTTTAGAATCAGATTCTGAATCAGGTTTCGACTCCTTGTCTTTGATCTCGGCCAAAAATGACTATTTTGAGCAACATTCATCGGTGTTGTGCCAGGGGATTTTATGGAAATCGTACCATTTTCTAGTGTCCTTCTTTTTCTTCCCGTGACCCTTCTTTTCTTGTGGGTTGGACTGGTTTTCGGGAGACTATTTTTTAGGGTTGTCTTTATCATACTTTGGTTCTTGCATATTTGCAGACCCAAAATCCTATTTGTTTCGGTGCTTAAATTTATGCTCAATTTCAATAGCATATTTTGATACCATTAGATCGTCAGATTTAAGCTTTGGTCAACCCAACAATGACCAACTCCAGGAGAAAAGAGGAGTGTGTTGAACAATAAATCCCAAATTCTAGAGAGTCGGAGTTCATTTAAGTCGTTTGTCAGCAGATCTTCCATTTTGGAAGATAGCCACTTCAGAGAAAAGTGTGATCGCGTGAGTTAAGAACTGTCGAAGCTCAAACTGCTAAAGTAAATCATGACTATCAATCTGAGAGGGAAACGCGTCAATAGATCATGGAGTCCAGAAGTGGAGCATTGACCAGAATTCGTCCGAAGCTCCAAAGGTAAGGAATCATCCTATCCATCCGTTGTTAGAACACGTGGGGGATGGAGATTTACTCCGGGTGAATGTCACTCCCTAGGAATTGAATAATAAAGGCACGAGAACTCCCGAAGGTCGGAGCGTTAGATTTCATCAGAACCATCCATTGTAATAGGATGTGTGGTGTGAGATCTGTTACTTCAAAGGATTGGTACTCCAGAAGAAAGAACATAGAGAAGTGTTGACTGCAACTCTTCTGAAGCGGGTCAAAGGACAAATAGTGATCGTTGATCGGGGAAAAAACATGGAACTCGATCTATAACTCTGGGTACATATAACTTCAGAGGAAAGAGGTGTTTGGAGCATCGAAACTTCCAAATGTTGAAGTATGAAAGTAAATCTCAACCATCAATTGTGAAAGAAGTGTGGACTGTAGATCTTTTCTGTGGGTGTTCACAAATTCGGAGTTAGGCGTATTTGGAGTCAGGTGTGTCGAGAACACCCGGAGCCCAAAGCTATGAAGTGCCTCTGATTTGGTGCCTAGGCACAGCCCAAGGTCATATGAAGGAAGGGGCCTAGCATGGAAAGCTAGTGCCTACTATTCAAATCCTTCAAAGGGGCTAGGAAAGAGCCCGCGGGTTTGGAAGAACATGCACCTTGGTGAAAGGGGAACCTAGAGAGAGTTAATGGAAAGGAAAATTTTGATTCCCTACCCCTTAAAAAAGAACCTAGGGGAGTAGGTGTGTTACAAGATTCCTCCCAAGTTTTAGGTTGGTGATAAGGTGTAGTTGCATTTGCAGAAATGGCATCTCATAGGCCCCCACAGAAATCTTAGACCACTCCAATATGGGCCTTATACCATCACAAAGTTTTTGGTTGACAATGCTTTTGAATTGAGTATTCCTCCTTTCCTTGGCTTTCACTCAGTATTTAATGTGGAGCTACTTCAACCATACTTCCCACTTTACTTGACACTTCCACGGTGGCCAAGAAATTTGCCTCTACATAACTCAATCTCGATTTCATTACACAAGCTATAGTGCATATGATCATGGACACCATGATGAAAGACACATGTCAATAGAACATACAACTTTATCAGGTTGTCAAAGTAGGATAGCTACTTCAGCAAGGCAAGTGGCTCAACAAGGTTCACATTCAACAAAAGTTTCCCCGTCTCCTGAGGGAACTTGACACAATGGGGACCATTACTTACTAGGGGGGGAGGACTAATCTAGGTGGATATCGTTGGCCACCCACCTCTTCCACTGCCTCATCATGGTTCTCCATCTTGGTCGTTTTTTTTATGATTTTCAAGTATTAAAATTATAGGGCCATTTGAGACCCTAAATGCTGCTTTTTGGCCATTCAAAGCCTCGAGTTTTCCATGGAATACTCTAACCCTGTCAATAATTGTACTTCTTGATTAGATCTTTCTAGTGAGCTACTAAATGTCCCAAATGGAGATTGTATGAAAAACTTGTGCCCCAGGGAAGTTGACGCATCAACTAACCACCTCGGGGCCTACAAACCTTTTGGTGCTTCATCTCCTAGGGTTACGGTTTTAGAATTTTAGGGTACTTTCTTTATGTTAAAATGTCATTCTTGTGGCCCATTGTATTATATTTTTGCAAATGACAGTAGCCAATATCTCTTTCTCTTCATAGATAAGCTACCACCATTCTAGCCAATTTTTGTTCTATGTTATTATACTATTTTATTCATTAACAAAAGTTGGGTTTCACTGTATTGTTTTTCTATGTGTGTTTCATTTCATTCTCAATATGGTTTCACTATATTGTTTTTCTCTCTACTATATTTCTATGTGTGTTTCATTTCATTCTCAATATAATCCAAATCACATATGGCCAACACTTTCCAACCACATCGACGAGCATCTTTGAGAATAATTCCCTCTACATAAAAAAACCCCTTTAGGGGGTTTCTCTATGATTCTCATTAGGGACCTTGACCAGTTGAAACCTATCAAGGACATTTCATTGTATGGATGCACATCCTATGGATCTACACTCTAGAATACATTTAACACAATGGTCATTCTACAAACTATATTTTCTCAACAAAGGGATGACCCAACATAGGTCACCTTCAAGATGATCCAGGTGGATATCGATGGCCACCCACCTATTCCAACTGACTTAAAATAGTCTTCTAGAAACTTACTATTTTTAGCAGGGTGTCAGTTCTTAAACTTACGAGGCCATTTTGATGGCCTAAATGAATCTTTTTCTGGATCGAGCACCTCAAATATACTTGAAGGCTCTAATTGAGCACCAAAAATTAATCTCCTTGATGATACCTTTCCAACGACCTATTGTGAACCCCAAACAGAGATCGTATGCCAAACTTACGCCCTCAGGAAGTTGATACACCAAACTACCCAAAACGAGGTCCACAAAACTGTTGGATTTTCATCTTCTGGGGTAAGGGTTTTGGATTTTATTTATGATAAAAAGGCCTTTGGAGCCTCATTGTATCAATCATATTCTTGTGAATGTGAGCAGTCATCACATCTCTTCTCAGATATAAGCTACCACCATTCTAGCAAGTCTTTCACTCTATATTTCTATAGTTTTGTACATTTCACTCATTAATAGAAATATGATATATTTATGTTATATTATTGGATATCTAAGATGTATCTGTACATTTCTTTATTATATCTCCGCTCTCATTTTGTGTTGCAAATAATCAGAATCAGTGGTATCAGCGTAGGCTGCTCTTAATCGTTTCTTCAGTGCATGTCCCCGAGAAGGTTTGAGTATAAAAAATTGGGTCTCGAGCTTGTATCTCTTCAGTAAAATCGCTCTCACATGCCTAAGAAAACCTCCATAGCGGAAGAAAGAAAAATGATAGAGAAGATGATTCTATTAATCTGTTTCTTGAGAAACCTCTCACGCGACAGAGGGACGAAATGATGGAGAATTTTTCCCACATCCTTCAACGTCTGTCGATAACAACTGGTGCGTCTTCATCAAGCAACCACTTTGGAGGCACCTCGCTATTCAAGCTACAAGTTAATTTTTATATTCCCGGATTTGAAGGACAAATAGATGCAGATGCCCTAGAAAAATGGTTAAATATTCTAGAAGGATATTTCTTTGTTCACAATTTTTTCGACAGGGAAAATATTACCTTTTCACTACTTAAATCTCTCCCCCATGTCAAACATTGGTGGGAAAATTACTGGGATCAAAGTTCCATAGAGGATTCTAGAATATATGGGGTTGAGCCCACTTGGGATCTTTTTGTCGATGCGGTCAAGGAACAATATTACCCTATTGGTAACTATGATGACCAGTACATGAGATGGACGATGATGCATCAAGAGAGGGGCCAAGCAGTGTCAAAGTTCACCAATACCTTCGATACCTTGCGCACCAAGCTGGGTATCAAATATTTTGAGCGGAATTTGGTTATGAAATATCGTGGGGCTCTACACAGATACATCCAAACTGAAATAGAGTTTCTAGACATCTCATAGTAGGGATCTGCCTATCCATATGCTGTCAAAATCAAGCAGAAATTTAGGCACATGAAAAAACAGGAGTTCGGGTCTGCAAATCTACAACAACCAAAGTAATATAAATACAAACCTAAAAAAAAACCTTATAAAAACCAGTCTAAGCCACAGGAAAAGAAGGGTCACGAAAAGAGGAAGAAGGACACAGTAAAGTGGTTCAATTTCCACAAAATCTGGCACAACACTGATGAATGTCACTCAAAACAGTCATTGGTGGCCGAGATCAAAGAAAAATATATGAAACTAGATTCTAAATCCGATTCAGAAAATAATGGGAGAAGACAGATCATCGACGCAGACCCCACTACAACTGTCATGACCACAACAATTCAACAAATGAACCAGCAGATCCTGAGGAGGGGGAGAGCCTCTTCCATTCCCAAATGTGGGTGAAGGTGACCCAGTTGCATTTCATTTTTTATAGTGGAATCCAGAAGAACCTCATCTCAGCAGACGTCATCAAACACTTGGGATTGTCGACAACACCACACTTGTAACCATACAGCATCGGGTGGCTTCGCCAGGGATGAAATATATGTGTCAACCAGTAGTGTTGATTTTCATATGGTATCCATCCCTTCAAAGATGATGTATTATGTGTTGTTTCCCTGCTGGATTTATGTGATGTTCTTTTGGGTCAGCCATATATGTGGAAGCTCCATGTTATTTATGAGTCTCGACCTCGTAATGTCATTGTTACTCTGGGGGGTCATCTCTATGGGATACTAGAGGTAGTTCCAACTACTATCCCACCTAAACAATGCCGCAAGGTAGTATCTCATACTACAAAATTCAGCTTCTTCAAAGTCCGTTCAAAAGGTGAAGAAAAGAACACCGTAACCGCTGCAACTTCATTCTAAGCACCTTCTGTCCAGCAGAAGCAGGTCAACAAGATTGAAGCAAAGCGCAAGGATTCCTTCTACACACAGTCATATCATGTAGCCATACTGGTTAAAAAGGTCCAACCTTTCCAGCTACAGGTTCATGATAGCCTTCAACAACCTAGGAAACACAACTTCTCCAACAAGGCAAGTGGCTCATTAAGATGCAAATTCAACAAACGCTTTTCCCTCTCGTCTGGGAACTCAACGCAAAGGATATCATTTCTTCCTAAGGAGCGAGTATTGATCTAGGTTGATATTGGTGGCCATCCACCTATTCCAACTAGCTCAAAATAGTATTCTGGCAACTTACTATTTTTAGTAGGTTTTTGGTTCCTAAACTTCTGGGGCCATTTTGAGGACCTAAATGAATATTTTTTACGACAGATCACCTCAATGATATCCAAAGGATTTTATTGAGCCCCCTAAATGAATCTCCTCGATGATACCTTTCCAATGAGCTATTGTGCGCCCCAAACGAGGTCTGAGTATAGCAAGTTGGGTCTTGAGCTTGTCTCTCTTGAGGAAAATCTCGCTTGCATGCCCAAAAAACCGTCCATGGAGGAAGAAAAGAAAAACAAAAGAGAAAATGGTTCTATTAATCTGTTTCTTGAGCAAGCTCTCATGTGACAAAGGGACAAAATGATGGAGAATTTTTCCCACATACTTCAACACCTTTCAATAACAACTGGTGCATCTTCATCAAGCATCCACTTTGGAGGCACCTCGCATTTCAAGGTACAAGTTAATTTTTATATTCTCGTATTTGGAGGATAGATAGATGAAGATGCCCTAGAAAAATGATTAAATGTGCTAGAAGGTTATTTGTCTATCCGCAATTTTTCCGACAGGGAAAAGATCACCTTCACACTCCTTAAATCTCTCCCGCATGTCAAACATTGGTGGGAAAATTACTAGGAGCAAAGTTCCATAGAGGATTCTGGAATATATGGGGTCGAGCTGACTTGGGAATTTTTTGTGGATGCGGTCAAGGAACAATATTTCCATGTTGGTAACTATGATGACCAATACATGAGATGGATCACACCACATCAAGAGAGGGGCCAAGCAGTGTCAGGGTTCACCAATACCTTCAATACCTTTCTCACCAAGATGGGTATTAGATATTCTGAGAGGAATTTGGTTGTGAAATACCACGGGGCTCTAAACAGATACAACCAAACTGAAATGGATTTTATGGACATCTCATCGCTAGGAGTTTCCTATCAATATGTTATCAAAATCGAGCAGAAATTTAGGCACCGAAATAAAAGGGAGTTCGGTCTGCAAATCTGCAACAACCAAAGTATGATAAAGAAAGCCATAACAAAAAACCTCTCGAAAACCATTCTAAGCCACAGGAAAAGAATGGTCATGGAAAGACAAGGAAGGACACTGGAAAGTGGTGTGATTTCCACAAAATCCCCTGGCCCAACAACGAAGAATTTCGCTCAAAAAAGTCATTGGTGGTCGAGATCAAAGAAAAATATTAGAACCTAGATTCTGAATTTGATTCAGAAAATAATGGAAGAAGACAAATCATCGATGCAGACCCCATTGCTACTTTCGTGACTGCAACAATTCAACCAGTAGATCCTAAGGAGGGGGAGCACCTCTTCCATTCACATATGTGGGTGAAGGGGACCTCGTTGCATTTCATTTTTTATAACGGAAACCAAAAGAACCTCATCTCAGCAGAGGTTGTCAAACAGTTGGGATTTTGGACAACACCACAACTGCAACCATACAACATCAGGTGGCTTCACTAGGGACGAGATCTCCATGTCAGCCAGCAGTATCGATTGTCATACAAAATCCATCCCTTCAAGGATGAGGTATTATGTGAGATTTCCCCACTGGATGTCTTTGATGTTCTTTTGGGTTAGTCATATATGTGGAAGCACCATATTATTTATGAGTCTCAACCCCATAGTGTCATTGTTACTCTAGGCGGTCATCTCTACAGGATACCAGAGGTAGTTCCAACTATTGTCCCACCTAAA
>JZKD02S0730332.1:0-14999 GCA_000966675.3 Picea glauca | reverse complement strand
AAAAAAATGTGTGCTATGTCTTCTGGGATGACTTGTGCATAATCTCCCTCTCCAAACAACACACTACTACTCTGCACTCCATATTCTCTTCTTATCAGTGCACCACTTCTCTCGGATTCATATTTTTCTAAGGTTGTGGAACTTTGTAACAACCAAGGGGTGTGGACTTTGTCACCTAGGTTCGTACTATTATTACTCCTAGTATCCCTACTAGAAATCATATATTCTATGGCATGCCTCTTTACAATCCTATCCTTGTTTGTGCTCCAATATGGCACAACATACTATCATGCACTACCACCTGGTGCAGTTTATTTTCTCTTCATCTTGGACCTCACTCATCATCGTGTGCCCCTGGATAATTATTTTCACCTCTCTCTTCTTCTCTTCATCTTATCTAAAATCTTCTTGCATAACTCTAAACTATTTTTCTCCTCCTCTCTTTTGGGTCCATTCCATACCTCACCTCATCTCGACAATTTCTGGATCCTCCTCAATGGACTTGTTATCCCCAACTTCTAGGTATAACTAAGGAGATGATGTATCGAGGCCCTTTGTAATGTCCCTTTCCAAATATGAGCTCCAAAGAGGAGGATTAATGGTCTAAACCACCCTATTAGACTATATCCAAGGCCAAAAAATGGGTAAACAAGGTTACTAGAGGTCACTCAAGTCAAAGGTGTTATGTTCAGAAAGTGACATTGAGCTAAAAGTGGTTAAGTGCGCTTTTAAGCCATTATGAGATAAAAATAGAATAGATGAGCTAAAATTAGAAGTCAACAATGAATTAGGGTTTCAACAGTGAATTAGGGTTTAGAAAATCTATAAGAGAAGGGTCGATGACCTAATTCATGATTATGCAAATTTTGACTTGTCATTGAGGAGAGAGGCACATATCAAGAGAGATAGTTTAGTGGATTCCAGGAGGAAGACACTAGTTGGGTTATTTTGGTGTTTAGAGACACACCCTAGTCACCGGGAAGATCACACAGGTCTTCCATCATTCTTCAACAGCACTTACACAGGTTCCAACAGCAAGGGTGCACTTATCCAGGGTGAGGGCACGACTTCTAAGGAGGTTCAGTGGATCGAATTGTCCCATCCAGGTAGAGTTCAAAGATTCCTCTCCGACCCAGTTGAGAGGAAGGAAAGGAACATCTTTCACCTAGTTCCTCGTCATATTCTGACATAGGAATCATCTGGGGTGCATTTTCCAGACTTGGAAGTGCGACACTTTTGGCCCATTTCCCGAGAAATCATCAGATCAGATCCAGGGAAACCCTTCTGACCCATTTCCCAGTAGGCCAAGGAAGTCATTTTGAGATACATCTCAGCCCATTCCGATGGTGGAATCACTAGGGCACAATTTTCTAGTGAGAGAGGGGCGCATTCCCCCAGGGAGATCCATCTGATGTCCAGACACACTAGCAGAGGGGTCGGTGAGTCACCAGGACTGAGAGATATAGCAAGGCACACCATTTGGGATAGTTTCTAGGCCATTCTGATAGGTTTGTCCACTAGGGCGAACTTTTCAGACTTTCAACAGTTACCGTGCGAGCTACCACAATTCCAGCTCATCCATTGATCCCTTAGTACTCATCTATTATCAAGTATTATCTTTTATTTTTCTTATTGTATTCCGACTAAGATCCTTTTTTCATTTGATCTATCCAAGTGATTTATTTTATTCAACCGCATTCGACATTTGTACTCTGCAGATATATCATAATATAAACTTTGCAATCTTTTGTCGCATTTGTTATTTGTATGATCATTCATATGGTGTAAACCATTAATCCTACACACACATTATCAACATTTCCTAGACTATCCAAGTCAGGAACATTATAGTGGTATCAAAGCTTTAGTCCTGCCAGCCTGTGACTAAAGACGATGAGTGAAACAGAAGACCCAGAGGGTCGTGAGCACGTAGGTGACGAATATGTCACTTACAACAGGCGCAAGGAAATAAGCTCTAGGCCTAACTTTCCTCCTTTCCCTCCCATCTCAGACGAAGAGGAAGAGGCACACCTAGAAGTAGAGAGAAGGGAAGAGCGTGAGGTTGAGCACAAGGCAGAGAGGATGCTAGGAGAAAAATATGAGCGACCATAGGGCAGTGGTAAGGCCCCCATGGAGCCAGAGGCAACCTTCATGTAGGTTATTAATGATATGGTAGCTAGTCAGCGGGCCATGAATCAGTCCTTGGTAGAGATGGTTGATAGATTGGATATAGGGGGCACGTTGGGCACAAAATCCCCACATGCATCACAGGGGAACTTGGGGGCAAGCAGTAGACCCCAATCTCCTACTCACACATAAACCTCTTCGAGTAGGATTCCCAGACCTTTGTTTCCCAGTTTCTAGAGGGCATCCCCAGTAGTAGCACAGTTGTCGATAGCACAGAGGTCGCCCACTCATGCAGAGGAAATTGCAGAGTACAGGATGGATTATACAGCATTGGGCCATGCATTCCATTAGGACATGACCCTAGTCGAGTAATGTGGGCTCAAACTCTGGAACCACCCCAAAGAGCCACAGAGAGGAGGACCGCAACAACAACATGGGCATAACATTGATTTCATCCAGAAAGTTGGTAAAATCACCATACCTTATTTCGAAAGATCATTCAAATTCAACGCTAGAGCTTGGGTACAAAATCTAGACACATACTACAAGATCAACAAGATGACCGAGACATAGGCCATCAATTTCGCTACCTTACACTTGGAGGGTGAGGCACACGAGTGGTGGCATCATGGATTGGTGACATTGGGTCATAGTCGCATCACCTCCTATAGGGACTTTAGAAAGAGACTCATGGACAAGTTTGACAGGAGAGATCTCGAGATCCACTTTAGGCATCTATCCCAGTTGAGAAAAACTAGCACAACAGAGGCGTTCATCACGAAGTTTCAGCAAGTAGCTGTGGAAATGATAGATATATCATATCCTAGGATGATCATGCTATTCATAAGGGGGGACTCATAGAGATTTTGAAAGGATGGGTGAAGGCATACATGATGCACACCTTGCATGATGCCATCCCATGCACTCGATATTTGGTAGACTCAATGCCAAAGACTAAACCCTTTTCCAAACCCTTCGTACCTGAGAAGGATCGAGACAGGAAGCCATTCCAGAGAGAATGGGCTGGCAAGGAGAAGTTGGATGATGAGACGAGGTGAGATATTATGAGGAAGAATATTTTCTTCAACTGCAGAGACCCTTGGGTCCCAAGCCACAAGTGCATGGGAAAGGGAGAGATTCATTATATTGAGGTGGCAGCAGATAGTGTGGACAATGAGGAGGAGAAGCAGGACATTGGATCTACTAGCTCAGAGGAGGAGTCAACACAAGCAGAGGAGCAACCTCCCTATAGACCATCGACACCAGCAGGAGCCCACCCTCTAGTAGCTCCACAACTTCCTAAGTAGGCTAACAGATAGAAAACAAAAAAGGAGGAGTCATACTGACCCTTTCTGGTGTTCCCAGGTATGATACCCTCCGGATCAGAGGGACTATTCAGGGGCAACGGGAAATCTCCCTGATAGATGGTGGGGCCACCCACAACTTCATTGATGCTTCCTTGGTATCGAGACAGGCACTTCAGACATAGGCTTTTGAGGGGTTTGATGTTGTAGTAGAAGATGGCCACACGGTGGAGTGTCTAGACAAAGTTCCGGACTTGGAGATAAAGTTAGGCAACTACACAGTGAGAGACACATTTTATGTGTTTGACCTATCTAATACAGATGTGGTTTTGGGAGTCTAGTGGATGATCACCTTGGGAAAAATCACCACCAATTACCAAACCTTGGAGATGGGGTTCAGAGACCGTGATAGGAAGAAGGTTGTTTTGAGAGGTATGTCGACAGGAGCACCGAGGACAGTTTCATCCAACAGGATGCAGAGGATATTTAGATATGGGGAGGTAGCATATGTCACAGAGTGCTTGATCACTATGTGGAAGGATTCTGAGGGTCAACAACAGTATCATACAGAGATCGAGAATTTGTTGGGACGACATCAATAGGTTTTTGGGTCGATTCCACCAGGGAGACCACTTGACAGGGGGTTTAAGAACACCATTGAGTTGGAGGAGGGGGAAAAACCTATGATCACACCCCCCCATCGTCATCCTAGTAGATTCAAGGATGAGATAGAGAAAGCAATCAAGGAATTGATAGCGATGGGACACATGAGACTGAGCAACAACCCATTCGCCTCTTCAGTTTTATTAGTTCTGAAGAAGGATGGGACCATGAGGATGTGCATTGATTACTGGGCCTTGAACAAGAAAACCATCAAGAACCGGTATCCTATCCCATGCATTTATGAATTGATGGATGAACTGCATGGGGCAGTTTTCTTCTCAAATATTGATCTACGCTTTGGGTATCATCAAATCAACATCCGAGAGAAGGACATAGATAAGAAAACATTTCGATGTCACTTTGAACATTTTGAGTTCCTGGTTATGCCATTTGGGCTAACCAATGCACCCACTACATTTCAGTATTGCATGAACCACATATTCAGGGATCAATTGAGGAAATCAGTCTTGGATTTCTTCGACGACATCTTGGTCTACAAAAAGACATGGTAGGAGCACATGAGGTACCCAGCCTGGATGAGGTATTGAGCATCATGGAGGCACAGTCATTATATGCCAAAGAGTCCAAGTGTGAGTTTGGTATGGGCCACATCATAAGTGCATAGGGGGTACAGATGCACCAGGAGAAGATCAAGACCATTCTGGATTGGCCAACGCCCAAGAATGTGACAGAGTTAAGGAGTTTCTTCAGGCTGTGCAGCTATTATAAGCGGTTCATCTGGGTTTTTTTATCAACTTGGAGTGTTGTTGATGGATCTTACCAAGCATGGGGCTTTAATATAGACCGAGGAGTCACAAAAATCCTTTGATCACATGAAGGAATTCATGGGCACTTTTCCAGTGTTGGCATCACCAGACTTCACCTTGCCATTTGTACTAGAGTGTGACACTTCTGGCGAGGGTATCGAGGTATTTTTGATGCAAGGAGGACACCCCATTATATTCGACAGCAGGAATCTCAGTCAACCCGAGAGGTTGTACTCCATTTATGACAAGGAACTGCTGGAAATCATGCATGCCTTGACCAAATTCAGACAATATTTGGTGGGCAGCAAATTTGTGGTCAAAACAGATCACAACAACTTGAAGTATTTCCTTGAGCAGAAGGACCTCAGTGAGTGCCAGTAGAAATGGGTGACGAAGGTACATGAATTCGAATTCAACATAAAGTATGTCAAGGGGAAGAATAACATTGTGGTCGATGCACTATTGAGGAGACCTGTGACATGTTCTTTGATGGATATTTCAACAGATTGGAAATCTGACTTGTTAGTGGAATATTCAAAGAAAAAGTTCATTTGTGAGGTTATGGATGGGAAGATACATGATGATAGGTATAGGGTCATTGAAGATGTCATATTCTACAAGGACAAAGTCTACTTGGTGCCAGATTTGGGGCTTAAGAAGAAGATCCTCACAGCAGTTCATGATTCACCACTAGCAGGCCATCAGGGTTTTTTCAAAACCTATAGACATATCAGGGAGAGGTCCTCATGGAAGGGCCTCAAACAGGAAATTATGAGACATGTGAGTGAGTGTGTGACTTGACAGTAGAACAAGTCAGAGCATTCTCTTCCAGCAAGGCTACTTCAACCACTCCCCATTCAAGAGAAGAAATGGGAGAGTATATCGATGGACTTCATCACAGGCCTACCCAAGGTCCAGGGTAAGGACTGTATCTATGTAGTGGTCAAAATATTGACCAAGTTTTCTCACTTCTATTCCATACCGATAGAGTACAATGCAGTTCAGGTAGATGGGCTATTCTTCATGGAGGTCTTCAGACTTTATGGGTTGCCGAGGAACATCGTTAGTGACAGGGACAATCGATTCATGGGGACATTCTGGAGAGAGTTGTTTCAGTTGGTGGGGACATAGCTCAAACCCAACACCAGCTATCACCCTTAGACTGATATTTTCAACAAGTGGGTTGAAGGATATTTGAGGAACTATGTAGGTGGACAACAAATAACATGGGTAAAGTGGCTACATTTAGGAGAGGATTTCTACAACACCACTTTCCACATGTCCATTGGTATGACACCCTTCCAAGCATTGTACGTATATGATGCTCCCACTTCTATAGACTTGGTTTTCGAGGAAAGAAGAGCTCCCAAGGACAAGGATTGGATCATAGAGAGTCATGAGATTCTCAAGTTGTTGAAAGAGAACCTACAGACAACACATAATCGATAGAATATGAGTGCGGATAGGCACATGTTAGAGCGCAGATTTGAGGTTGGGAATTTGGTTTTCTTGAGACTCCAACCTTATAGACAGTCATCTCGGAAGGAGAGTGGGGCTGAGAAGCTCAAACCCAACTTTTATGGCCCTTACAAGATCATGCGTCGAGTAGGCAAGGTGTCTTATGAGCTAGAGCTTCCAGAGGGGAGAAAGATTCATAATGTGTTCCACGTATCTTGAATCAAAAAGGAAATGGGGAAATTCATTAGCACATCAGTGGAGCTTCCCCCACTGGATGAGGAGGGACAATTGGAGTTGGTTCCGAAGGAGGTTTTGGAGTTTCTAAAGAGAAATCCGAGGAGTAGGGTCATCAAAGAGTTTTTTATCAGATGGAGAGGACTTCCAGTAGAGGACACTACTTGGGAGAGTGAGCAGGTGTTGCAGCACCCTGGATTGGTATTGTTTGAGGACAAGCAATTTCAGGAAGGGAGGATTGTAATGTCCCTTTCCAAATAGGAGCTCCAGAGAGGAGTCTTAATGGTCTAAACCACCCCGTTAGACTATATCCAGGGCCAAAAAAGGGGTAAATATGGTTACTAGAGGTCACTCCTATCAAAGGTGTTATGTTCGAAAAGTGACATTGAGCTAAAAGTGATTAAAAGTGATTTTAAGCCATTATGAGATAAAAATAGAACACACGAGCTAAAATTAGAAGTCAACATCGAATTAGGGTTTCAACAGTGAATTAGGGTTTAGGAAAACTATAAGAGAAGGGTCAACGACCTAATTCATGATTATGCAGATTTTGACTTGTCATTGAGGAGAGAGACCCATCTCAGGAGAGATAGTTTAGTGGATTCCAGGAGGAAGACACTAGTTGGCTTATTTCATTGTTGAGAGACACACCCTAGTCACCAGGACGATCACACAGGTCTTCCATCATTCTTTAGCAGCAGTTACACAGGTTCCAGTAGCAAGGGCGCAATTATCTAGGGTGAAGGCGCAACTTATTAGGAGGTTTAGTGGATCAACTTGTCCCATCCAGGGAGAGTTCAGAGATTCCCCTTCGACCCAGTTGAGAGGAAGGCAAGGCACATATTTTATCTAGTTCCTCATCAAATTACGATGGAGGAATCATCTGGGGTGCATTTTCCATACTTGGGAGTGTGACACTTTTGGAGGACACATTCAGGGTTCCTAAGTGATCATCAAATAAGATCCAGGGAAACCCTTCCAACCCATTTCCCAGTAGCCCAAGATGGTCATTTTGAGATACATCTCAGCCGATTCCGATGGTGGAATCATTGGGGCACAATTTTCCAGTGAGAGAGGGGCGCATTCCCCCAGGGGGATCCATTTGGGGTCCAGACACACCAGCAAAGGGGCCGGTGAGTCAATGGGATTGAGAGATAGAGCAGGGAGCACCATTAGGGACAGTTTGTAGGCCATTCTGAGAGGTTTATCCACCAGGGTGAACTTTCCGGACTTTCAACAGTTACCATGTGAGATGCCATAGTTCTAGCTCATCCATTGATCTTGCAGTAATCATCTATTATCGGGTATTATCTTTTAGATTGCTTATTGTATTCTGAATAAGATCCTTTTTTCATTTGATCTAGTCGAGTGATTCATTTTATTCAGCCACATTCGACATTTTTACTCTGCAGAGATATCATAATATAAACTTTGCAGTATTTTGTCACATTTGTTATTTGTATGATCATTTATAATTTGTAAACCATTAATCCTACACACACATTAACAACATTTCCTAGACTAGCCAAGTCAGGAACATTATGCCCTCAGGTTGTAGACATGGAGTACAGAGAGACAGATGACTGACAATGTCCACATGCACATACATAGACCCACTTCACCACCACACATCCTTTATTCATCATGATGACATTCACCACATCAACTTGTTTCTAGAAGACAATGGGTCTTCCTCCATGAGGTACAAGTCAGGTATTGTGGTAAGTGTCACTTTAATACTTTAGGCATTTGAGTATGTTTCATTTAAAGATGCTTTGATTATAGAACGTCTGCTTGGAAATTATGCTCTTTTCCATGTTTCACCTTGGTGGTTGACATTGTTCCCTAGTAAGTGGTCACCCTTAGGGATGGGTTTGCTACTTGGAGGGATTTTTGAGTGTACTAACCCAAGAAGGTATTGTACCTCATTTCATGGAAAGAAGGGGTTGAAGGCTTAGAGGAAATGTATCTAGAAAAAGAAAAAATCCAAACTATAACCTTTCATATGCTCACCCAAAGAGGTCTTGAGAGCGATGAAATGTTTCTCCTAAAAAATCAAATACCTATAAGAAACAATTTCCAATTACATACATGTTTCACTTATTGAGGGATATACACAAGTGCATTACAGCCTTTGTTTTACCCCTATGCCACTTTGTGTACCTCTCCCTTCAAGTGACATTGTGGTACTCCCCCTCCCCAAGATTTATGTTACCCATTGGGAGTATCGATTGTTCTGGACTTTAATTAATTATGGTAAATGAATAAGCTTGGAAAAATGATGCATTGAAAATGAAGGTGCAACACACCCTCTACAAAGGCACCCATAAATGAGACACTACAAACCCTTGTATGTCATGAAATCCATGCAGCCCAAAAGCCTTAACCCCATCCACCTCATCTTCTTTACATGACATAGAGAGGTGTCCACCTAGGAAACATTCCTTGACTTAAGGAATAACTCACCGAATATGTTACCTTGTCAACCCTCCCATACCTAAACTTGGCCAATTGCATAGGGTCCTTGAGAACTTGTTTAATTATATAATGTAGTTTTGATGCACATGTTAATGTGACTCTTGTATTAAATTTGATTTTTCTTGACATGATACGTTTGACTTGAGATCCTTGGAGGGCACACTTTTTTGTCTTTGTAGGACCTTGTTCGATGGATATTTTGGAGGAACAAGCCCAACTTGTGCCTTCTTTTGGGAAGGAAATCCATAAATGGATGCCATATCCCACACCTTGGGGCACACCGGATGACGAATGATGCCTTTGGAGTCCTAAGAGAGTACCTTGGAGAACCTCACCTAGCCCCAACTAGCCCAATGATTTGCCTTTGGAGGCTAAAGAGATGCACTTTCGGGATTGATGTCTTGGTGGAGCTAGGGATTTGATGATAGTGGTGAATTTTGGAAGGTGAATTGACATGGAATATGGATGGAGGATACACAACATGATGATACATGGCCTTTGGAGGCCCAATCCTTCCTCAAAGCACTCAACGATTTGTCAAACGAGTCAAAACGTCACCCCTCATGGGCATGACATCACCTTCTATGGTTTCTTTTTCATGTAAAAATATAATTTTAATTGTAAAGGGGCAATTAAGGGGGGTTGTCCTCTTAATTGTGTTTTACATAGGTTATGTGGAAAAAAATTAATTTTAAGTCCTTGTATAAATAAAGGACAAGATCATTTCATTTTGAAAACTCACTCGTTCTTGAGTGAAGAGATACTTGGCTAAAATTTTTGTCCTCTTTGGGAAAATTGATTTCTCTCGCTTCTGTAATATTTTTTGGATGCTATATTTCCTAGTGTGGAGCTGAAGTGGTCCACTACTCTTTTTAGAGGTTCGTCTTGGCATTTGGATGATATTTCTTGGTAAACTAGGGTTTTGTCTTGCTAGCATTGAAATTTGTAAGGAATTTTCTGCAATAATTGGTAATTTCTTCTTGTTTCAAGTTATTCTTGTCTTAAAAGCTTTGGAGTATAAGGGCATACACCCTCCACCAAGTTCATTTTAACTGCTATTGGATAAATAATTTTTTAAAGGTTCTAGGAGAAGTACAAGAGCATACACCCTTCTATATTTACCTTTCTAGATCTTGCATACTCTAGGAAGTAAAAGGGGTTACACCCCTAGAGGAGTTGAAAACCTATTCTTAAACCCAAGACTACATAACCCATTGACAAGGCATTAATAATTTTTTGAATTGGATAAATAAATTACTTGCATTGGAATGCATGATTTTACAAGATATTGAATTTGTTTGAAGTGGAATCAATTATTTTCCTTAATAGCTTACTTGATCCACTAGGGAATTTTGATTGGTTAAGGATATCTTGTTGCTGTTAAAAACTTATGCTACAGCCATTAGGGCTGCAACAAACTCATTTAAATTTATTTCTCTTACTCAACTATTCAAATGTTAGAAATTGATAAGAAGCTTCCATAGTAATATACTGATTATTGTGCATCTTTTGGGTGGTTTACTTGTGATTTTTTGTGGTTGAATCTTGTTTATGTAGTAATTGTTTGCTACAACCATAACGATTCCATAATACTTTGCCGATAACTTCATCTAGAATCCCTAACTCATCGTCAAAGTTCATGCTTAAGTATTGGAAAGTTATCTAATGTTTTAACACTTCATTGTCCAATAACTATTTGGTAATTTTGACGGTTAAATATGTAGTAACTAGTTCTTATTCTTGCTGATATATATTCTTGTTTATTGCTGCAATATAAGACAGTAAGATTCTCTTTCTTGTCTACTTGTTTTTTGGTCGTGTATCTCGATTTTGTGTCTTGTCTCGGTGAGGTGTAACACTTTGGTGCAGGCACTCAAGTCTTTGGAAACCATTTACCATCATCAAGACTCATTTCCAAGCCCTCATACTTCTTCCATCATTGACCTAAGAGGTTCCTATAAAAATATCTTCATCCTCCATCTCAATCCCTTTGGGTTCACCCAAGATTCCCCCCTTGAGGTGATTTCATCATCTCAAAAGCGAGGGGAGTACCTATCTAAGGTGACAGTGGATAGGTATTCCCATAGTTCTCTCCATCTTGTGAATTGGGTCGGTATTTTCCCAACCTACAATTTGTGCGATAACATTTTTGTGTCATTGTCGGGGAGGATTTTGAATCCTCTTTTGAGCCCTGACGAAACTTTGACAAACTATCCCAAATCCTTTCCCTAGCTTTCCTGGTGACTCCAAGTGAGGGAAGTTCCCTCTCCCCTTTTTCCTTAATGAAATTTCTAAGTTTATATGGCGACTTCACAACCTAAGAACCTACTTTTCCCCAATTACCATTTCCATATTTTGATGATTCTTGAGCTCATATGGAGACTCCATTGAAGTGTCTTTTCAATCAATGTTATTATGGCACCACGGGATGAACCCTTTCCCATAACTTACCATATATCGAAGACAGTTTTGTAGATGGAACTAAAAGAAGCTGCTGATGAATCCACTAAGTATTTGATGAACCTTTTAAAAGGAATATCTCAAGAATCTACCAAAGAGAAATCCCTTGAATATATTCTTGAAGAGAAGGTTTATGAAGAAAGTTACCAAGAAGATCCCAATGAAGTTTCTCATGTTGAAGATCTGAACGAGACATTTGTATTCGTGCTCCCACTTGATGAAGATGAAGTTTTCCTTCCTCACATTCCTCCTTGAGTGATTAGTATCATGGAAAAATATTGTCAAGAGGTTTACCAACCCCTTGAAGAAGAGCAGGAATTACCCCATGAAGGATTGATTGAGGAAGTGAGTCCTTGGGAAGAAGAACATGAGTTACCTCTTGAATGTGTCAAGTGCTTCAATGACTTGATCCATGAAGAGGATCTTCATGAAGATGAATTTTTTGTGTATGCCATTCCATTTTATGAAGACATCCAAGCCTATGTTCCACCTGCACATTAAGAAGAGAACACAATAAGTTATAATCCTTTCAAAAAAATTATGATACTTTATTCCATGATTTTGGAAGTGAAGAAATGTTAGAGGATCCTTTGGATGCAAAAGAGCCTTTGTGTAATGATGTGATTAAGAAAATTGATGATTTCATACATGTTGGAAGGAATGCATGGGATGCCGATTGTTTTGGTTGTGATGGGGATATGATGCAGTGAGGAATCTGCCCCTTGCCATCAGAGTATGTTCGCAGCGGAAAATTTCTTCTTAGGTGTGTGTAATATGAATCACGGTTACCAAAATGATTCTTCCACATTGTTACATTTTCGTTACTTTCACCTAATCATGCCATAACCCCTAGGGTTGTACCTATACTTCCATGTATCCACATTTTCTTTCCCGTGGCACCACAATAGATGTTACAAAATCACTAGTCTGTTGCATATTCACTTGCTACAACTCGCCTCCTACTGCAACTCTTCTTCTGTTGCAAGTCACTGCAACTCACCTATGTTGCAACATATTTATCCCACACCTTTTTCTGTGATACACCTACTACAGTAACACACGTCAGCTTAAAAATGCTTCCTATTGTAGCCCCATGCTGCAACACACCATGTTGTAACACATAAACCACAGTTGATACAGTAACTTATGTTCACATATTGTGTACTCAAACATAGCCCTCAATGCTCATAGAACCAAAGCGCACATCCTCTTCATGGGAGACCACAAATTCCAACGCGGCCTTCCACAGACTCATGCCACCTACACAACCATATCATACATAATTGTTCTAGACTAGCATAAGCATCACTCACATGTACATACTTATCCAGGAAAGGAATGTGAATTCATCAAAGATGCAAAGAACACAACATCATACATAGAGAGAGACTAAATCTGTAAATTATCAAATCTTTTATTCATGATACAAGTTACCATACAATGGCTCAGTGTCCAGATCTGAGATTACAATCTTTGTTGGGTTTCCAGGCCAGAGGCCATGGAAAACTAAACCACTTCTCTATCCTATCGCACGATTTCTCCTCCTATCAGTTCTGCCAACTCTTCTCTCTTCTTATTTTGTGTTGTGTTTTATTCATTCATAAACTATTTGCTTTAGTTTCCAAAGGATTCTCACACCCTTTCAACTTTTGGCTTCTGATTTGTCCTTTCTGCAATGACTCTTCATCCCACATGTGTACTTTCCAGTTCACTCCAACAATGCAATCCTCCTGAGCCTTAAAATATGCAACTACTTCTGTAATAGTTGTCCTCTACAATGTAACCGTCCACACACTTATCAAATCTATGCAACGTTACCAACTACCCCACTGCTGCAACTTTGAAACATTATTCCGATCTATACTAATATTATTACTCCTTGCATTGCAACCATTCACAACCATTCACAACCAATAATTGTTGTAATTTCTCACCTTCTACAACATAATGATCCACAAACTCATCCATTCTATAACAACACTCCTAGCTACCCCAATGTTGCAAATCAGTAGCATTCAATCGGTTTGCACTCCTGTTGTTACTCCCAGCAATATGTCTCATTCACATCCTGCAAAAACCAATCATTGTTGTAACAACTCGCCTTTTGCAACATAATTATCCACACACTTTTCCATTCTATAGCAGTGCTCCCAACTTCCCCAATGTTGTGACTCTATAGCATCCAATCAATCTACACCCCCTGTTGTTACTTCCAACAGTCTGTCTCATTCACATATTGCAAAAAAAAACCATTGTTGTAAAAAATCTATCACATCCTCATAACTTCCTTCATTGTGTCATCCCCAGGATGATCGGGAATGCTATTGCATCGTACTCCCTAGGTTTCAAGAAAGCATTCCCTCATGCTATGAGGTAAATCACCCACATCTACAATTTTCCAATGCAACTCCATCAATGTTGCACTCTCAACTCTACAGTCCTCATCTCCTATACACTTAAATTTGCAAGACATCATCCTTTGTTGCACATTATTTCTTTCAACTCATTATTTCCCATTGTGGTGCATCAATCCACAACAACACAACAATACTCTCGTCATGGGGATCTAGGATTTTCATTTTTATTCTTGTTGCAACTCAACTTTATACAACAACCCAACTTCTAGTATTGTTATCTTCTCTGTCTCTCTTTATTTATTACCAAAAACGCCAATTAGGTGATTTCTAGTCATGCATCACTTGCACAATTGGATCTAAGTCATGTCCAATCTAGGACATCCCACTACCCTTTTTCATGAAGTGTACAAAGTTCCTTTGGTGCAACAAGCCACTCATGCTCGAAACTACACAACATGGAGTCACATGCTCCCATGTTACACATTCATTGAATCAATCCACATCCATACACATACTGCCTCAATTAGGGATTCTCTCAGCGTATCCACATTCTTGAAAATTACCAAAGACAATTTTCAATATTCTTCTTCTTCTCCATGCAACACCTTCACGCTAATCCCTCAGAAACCTTCACTCTTCTAACATTATTCTGCATCATGTCTTCTTCCTCAAGAGATTTGAAATATTTTCCTTTCTCCGTCAACAACATGTTCATCATCTTCCTCATTTTTTAGATTTTATTTTATCCATCTTCAACTTGACAACTTTCAACATGCTTCATCTTCATGACATCATCTTCTTCATCATACACAACCTATATAATCCTTGCAATTTCCTTTTCCTGCATAGACATATTCTATTTCATTTTCTCTTCAGCCAAGCACATCTACTTCCATTTGCAACCACAAATTTATTTCTTCCCACAAGCAAGTAAATACATATCCAGAGAAAACAAAATTCCATCTTCTCTCCCTCCTTTGTTCGTTACATCCAACACAACCACGTTTCTGTAAATTTCCACTGCTGTAATTTTTCTACATCTTTGTTCTTCCTCGTTTCTCTTAAATTCAGGTCCACACAAAACTTGTAGTCACCATTAGACAACAATGTACTCATTGTTACCAAAATGTTTCTTGGAACATATGATCCCA
>JZKD02S0730298.1:204526-233891 GCA_000966675.3 Picea glauca | reverse complement strand
GTGTTTTAGAATTTGGCTCCAGAACTTCTTAGGATCCAACTTGTATAGTTGTGAAAGTTGCTCTTGCCTTTTATTGATATGGTATCTTTTTTTCCTTTTAATTAGGGCTTTGTACAAAGTTTTAAGGGCTCATTAAAAGCATCCCTAATGGTTTTCCTAGCAATTTTACATTCTTTATCATACCAAGGGTTGGTTGTTCTATTATTCTTTTTATATGACACCTCTAAAGAGAACTTGTTAATAGAAGTGGAAAGGGTAGTTGTAAAATTATGATAGAGTTCTTCTTGACTCTAGAGTTAAAATGGATGTATACTTGTATATACTATTTTATATTAATATTAATAAATAAACTATAAATTAAATTTATGATATCTATCCTATAATATTAATATTAAATATTTTATTCATTATTAATATGTGAATGTTTTGTTAAATTTTATTCAATTAATTTTTCAAATTTATTTTTATTTTTTATTTTTCATGTCTAGCTTGTTCTGTGATAAACATTTTGCACCCAACACTTTTGTCATATACATTTTTCACCCAACAATTACGGAGTGGGGGGTTCACATTTATAGTCATGCTTATGTATCATGAGTACCAAACCCCTACCGACATCAACATGAAATTTAGTAATTATAGAATATTATAACATTGTACCAAGATTTATAGTAATTTATATAATGCTATAACACTTTTTACTTAAAGAATAGTATAAAGAATTATTTAAATTTTATTCAATATTATTTTTAATGTTTTTAAATGTAAATTTGGAATTTTAAATTTCGATTTTGCTTATGATAATAAAGGTTTGTACCTAGAAATTGATCCTTCTTAACTCTAGAGTTAAAATGGATATATATTTGTATATATACTATTTTGTATTAATATTAATAAATAAACTATAAATTAAATTTATGATATCTATCCTATACTATTAATATTAAATATTGTATTCATTATTAATATGTGATAATGTTTTGTTAAATTTTATTCAATTAATTATTCATTTATTTATTTTTTCATTTTTCATGTCCAACGTGTTCCTAATATAGATTTTGCACCCAATGTTTTCGTCATATACATTTTGCAACCAAATCTTATAATGTTTTGTTAAATTTTATTCAATTAATTATTCAAATTTATTTTTATTTTTTATTTTTCATGTCTAGCTGGTTCCGTGATATACATTTTTCACCCAACAATTACGGAGTGGGGGGTTCACATTTATAGTCATGCTTATGTATCATGAGTACCAAACCCCTACCCACAACAACATGAAATTTAGTAATTATAGAATATTATAACATTGTACCAAGATTTATATAATTCTACAACACTCTTTACTTTAAGAATAGTATAAACAATTATTTAAATTTTATTCAATATTATTTTTAATGTTTTTAAATGTAAATTTGGAATTTCAGAATTTCAATTTTGCTTATGATAATAAAGGTTTGTACCTAGAAATTGATCCTTCTTAACTCTAGAGTTAAAATGGATATATATTTGTATATATACTATTTTGTATTAATATTAATAAATAAACTATAAATTAAATTTATAATATCTATCCAATATTTAATATTAAATATTGTATTCATTATTGTGATAATGTTTTGTTAAATTTTATTCAATTAATTATTCATTTTTATTTATTTTTTCATTTTTCATGTCCAACTTATAGATTTTGCACCCACCATTTTCTTCATATACATTTTGCAACCAAATCTCATAATGTTTTGTTAAATTTTATTCAATTAATTATTCAAATTTATTTTTATTTTTCATGTTTTAGTGATATACATCTTGCACCCAACACCCATATACATTTTGCACCCAACAATTCTGGACTGGTGGCGTGTTGACGACGGCAACATGAGATTTAGTAATTTATAAAATATTATAACATTGTACCAAGATTTATAAATTGAATTAATGATATCTATTCTATAATATTAATATTAAATATGGTATTCATTATTAAAATGTGATAATGTTTTGTTAAATTTTATTCAATTAATTATTCATATTTATTTTTATTTTTCATTTTTCATGTCACCCGATATACATATTGCACCCAACACTTCCGTCATATACATTTTGCACCCAACAATTTCGCCATATACATGAGATTTAGTAATTTATAGAATATTGTAACATTGTACCACGATTTATAGTAATTTATTTAATGCTATAACACTTTTTACTTAAAGAATAGTATACACAATTATTTAAATTTTATTCAATATTATTTTTAATGTTTTTAAATGTAAATTTATAATTTTGGAATATTGATTTTGTTTATGATAATAAATGTTTGTACCTAGAAATTGATCAATCTTGACTCTAGAGTTAAAATGGATATATACTTGTATATTCTATTTTATATTAATATTAATAAATAAACTATAAATTAAATTTATGATATCTATTCTATAATATTAATATTAAATATGATATTCATTATTAATAATATGTGATAATGTTTTGTTAAATTTTATTCAATTAATTATTCAAATTTATTTCTATTTTTTATTTTTCATGTCTAGTTTGTTACATGATATACATTTTGTACCCAACACTTTAGTTATATACATTTTGCACCCAACAATTACATTTAATAATTTATAGAATATTATAACATTGTACCAAGATTTATAGTAATTTATATAATGCTATAACACTTTTACTTAAAGAATAGTATAAACAATTATTTAAATTTTATTCAATATTATTTTATCAACCGTGCAAATTGCAAGAACAGGTCTAACTGTCCAAATTCACTAGAGACAAGATTGTATCAAAAAATCAGAGGAAAATGTATTGTAACACTCATGTTAAGTAAACATTTAAGGCTCTGAGGCCTGTTAGGTAAACATTTAAGCCTCTTGTTGTGTAAACATTTAAGAAAGAATGTTGGTGACATGCCTCTTTCCGTAAGTTAAGTACTTAATAATAATAAAAATTAGACAAACTTTGGATATGCTAGTATATCAAACATTGGTATAAATTTAGCTAGCATAAAATGCTAAGACAAACATTCAAACTAATGCTAGCATTAATCCACCTTCAAACAATGCATAAGAAAATAAATGATTCAAAAAGAATAAATGATTCAAAAAGACAGTATACAATCAAAAAGTTTGGATATGCTAACATATAAAACATTGGGAATATGTTTTTAAATGTAAATTTGGAATTTTGGAATTTCGATTTTGCTTATGATAATAAAGGTTTGTACCTAGAAATTGATCATTCTTGACTCTAGAGTTAAAATGGATATATACTTGTATACATACTATTTAATATTAATATTAATAAATAAACTATAAATTAAATTTATGATATCTATCCTATACTATTAATATCAAATATCGTATTCATTATTAATATGTGATAATGTTTTGTTAAATTTTATTCAATTAATTATTCAAATTTATTTTTATTTTTCATTTTTCATGTATAGGGTTCACTGATATAGATTTTGCACCCAACATTTCCATCATATACATTTTGCACCAAAATGTGATAATGTTTTGTTAAATTTTATTCAATTAATTTATTTTTATTTTTCATTTTTCATGTCCAGCTTTATGGAGTGGTAGTCATATACATTTTGCAGCCAACAATTATGGATTGGTTGGTTGGGGGCTGATTCACATTTATAGTCATGCTTATGTATCACGACTACCACAACATGAGATTTAGTAATTTATAGAATATTATAACATTATACCAAGATTTATAAATTAAATTAATGATATCTATTCTATAATATTAATATTAAATATGGTATTCATTATTAATATGTGATAATGTTTCATGTCCCGCTTGTTCTGTGATATACATCTTGCATCCAACACTTCAGTCATATACATTTTGCACCCAACAATTCCGTCATATACATGAGATTTAGTAATTTATAGAGTATTATAACATTGTACCAAGATTTATAGTAATTTATATAATGCTATAACAATTTTTACTTGAAGGATAGTTTAAACAATTATTTAAATTTTATTCAATATTATTTTCTCAACCCTGCAAACTGAAAGAACAGGTCTAAGTGCCCAAATTCACTACAGACAAGATTGTATCCAAAAATTGGAGGAAAATGTATTGTAACATGTCTAACTGCCCAAATTCACTACAGACAAGATTGTATCCAAAAATTGGAGGAAAATGTATTGTAACATGCGTCATAACCGTCCAATGGGCTGTGTAAGCATTTAAGAAAAAATGTGTGTGGAAGACCTTTTACGTATGTTAAGTACTTAATAATCATAAAAAATAGAGAAACCTTGGATATGCTAGCATATCAAACATTGGGATGAATTTAGCTAACAGAAAATGCTAAGACAAACATTCGAACTAATGCTAGCATTAATCCACCTTCAAACAATGCATAAGAAAATATATGATTCAAAAATACCTTATACGATCAATAAGTTTGAATATGCTAACATATAAAACATTGGGAATAACAAAGATCAAAAAGTTTGGATATGCCAACATATAAAACATTGGAAATAACAAAGCCCAGAGTAAAACCTCCAATCTGTGATCATGACATATTAATGAATATTTTAGAGACATTGCTTTGAAAAATTTGATATATGATGTTTCTTTAAATATTATCATAACTTTATTTATATTGATAATTAATAACTTTGTTTATATTAATAATTAATAACTTTGTTTATATTAATAATTAATGATTTTGATTGATACATATGAAAAAGTATAAATCTATATTCATTTTATATAATCTTATAACGTTGTATAATGGCTAATGAATGTAGAGAAAAAAAGATTTAGAAACGAGAAAAAAAGTATAACCTAATTAAACAAGTGCAACACCATAAATGTATGAGGATGAAATTTATAGTGCTACATATTGGACAACAAGTTGAATAATGCGGTTGTTTTCATATAGAGTGAGTTAATGAATGTATAGTAAAAATATTTACCATAAGTACATAAGTATAGAGGGAGAAAATTTATACAAGATAAAATTGAATTATTTATGACATAAAGGATATTGATGGTATGTAGACTCTGAAAAGATAGGGATGTGTAGGGTAAAGTCTAGTGTTAAGTACAATTCATGTGAGACCAATAGGGATTGAATGAAGATGGCAATTCCCATCACCTCAAAACTACTTGCTTCAAATTATGGATCATATACACTTGGTGGCACTAATCCCAATAAGTCCTATTGAATGGAGGTCCACTTGAGATAGATTTCATAGGTCTTATAGTCACTAATAATTTCTTGATGTAACATAATAGATATTGAACAAGATGACAATATGGACATAAGTTGGAAGGAAACCAATAGGTAAACAAAGATGAGTAATAATGTAAGGAAAGTTATCATAACTCAAAATTGTTGTGCATAGGAACTCAATGACCCCCAAGATAACCTTTATTATTGTTGAGTTGATAAACCCTTTACTTATAAAAAGTATCCTTAGAGAAAAAAACAATTATGAAGAAGATAGACAAATATAATATGCTATACTAGTGAAAACTATCATTGGTATGTTGAGACATTAGAAAGGAAGGAGATTAATGAACAATGAATCTCCAAAACCAATGTAAAAACTCCAATAAATATCAATTAATTCTTGTTTGAATATGTAAAACCAAAAATACTTATATATAAAAACATTATATATATGATTTTAATCATTAATTAATTACATAATATTAGATGGTTTTAATCATTACATTAATTATTAGAGCATAATCTTAAATGATTTAATCATTACATTAATAATTTTCCAAATCAATTAAAATTGGCTTAATCTTAAATCATTTTTGGTTGATTTTTAAAATAATTGATGTAATGATTAAAACCCTTTAAGATTATGCTAAGATTAATGTTATGCTAGGATTAGGGTTTATATTAAAAATGAGCACATCATATTTAATGAAAAAACCACCACCTATTTGACATGAAATGCTCTTCCTTCTATTATCATCGCCTCTCCTAGTTCATCACCTATCTTCCTTGTGCTCTTCTCTATTTTCATCACCTATCGACATTCCTCAACCACATTGACCTTCATCAACCACATAATTTGTAGTTGTACTAGTATAAAATCATTATATAGAATTATATAACATGTGCATTGGTATCACTATCCCATGGGAGATGCCAACGACCCTATGGACATGATCCACTAGGATAATCACTAGCAGAACTAGGTACTTCTATGAAAGTATAGTTACCGAAAGTCGGCCACCAATGTATAGGAACCCAATGGAGATATAAGAATTGAATACGAAAGCCTTAACCCAATGGACTATTGGCTGGCACATTTGGAAGGAAATGGGCATCTCGCTGTCCACTTAGCATAGGTTCAACGGTCTACTCTCCTTTTCACTCTCACGGTCATATGTCGAGATGTTCTCTAGTGGTTGTGTGCAGCAATTTAGTCTCTGTTATTGTTATTTACAGAGTTTAGTTAGCATTAGCCTTGAGAAACTCGCAAACGAATAATATTTTTGTTTTAGAGATCATGCCACTAGCTTACGTCTTCTTAGAGAATGTAGAAAGTTCTGGGTTTGTACGTCCACTTTTTCTCCGCAACTGAATGCTTCTAGGATGTACAAGAATGACGCCCAAGTTGGCAAAAAGAAAGTAGTTGTAAAGAATAATAAAAAGTAATGATATATCATGTCATTAATTTATTCCTGGGACGGCCAATGGATGTGTTGCTCCCAATTATTTTAATAGATGTGTTGCTCTTTTACTGTACCGTAACGTCTTAGTTGCATATGTGATTTCTTTGACTTGATATAATAAGGCACAGTTGAATTGAAAGGTAGCGGTTGAGAACCCATGTTTGCAATATACTGAGAATGAGTAACTTCAATATAAAATGTTTGTGGTAATATGTAACTTTTGGCTGCATTAAGTTGATAAATGGAATGTGGCAATTATATATTTTTATAGTAATTTTTTAATGTGATTAGATAAATGTTAAAAAGTAAACATGTTAACGGATGCCTTGATAAATGCAAAAAAATTATGAACAATAAATCTGATCCATTGATTTTGGAGGACTACTAAGAATATGCTAGCATCTTCAATGCATAGCCATCAGATTAGGGTTTAAAGTTAAATAAGGTTAAAAGATCATTAATTGTGCCCATTGTCAATAGGTATACGCCTTTCGGCTTAATAAAGCTAGTGGAATGAAATGTTGTATGTAGATTAAATGCTCATTTTTATTCGTTAATGTCAAAGTTTCATATGTGGTTAAATGCATATTTGTGATTCAGGTATGTAGATTAAATGCTCATTTTTATTTGTTAATGTCAAAATTTCATCTTTGGTTGAAAGCATATTTGTGATTCAGGTATGGATAAGCTGAGCTTTCATTTTAGTTTAGCATTGAATATCTGAATCATCAATGTCCTAAAATTTGCAAATGTGGCTGATAGAAAAATGGTCATTTGTGAGACATCCAAAAATATACAAGGTCGTTGTTGTAGGCTAGATAACCAACGCTCTGTTACAAAAATAAGATCAGGAAAAGTGCTTATTTCTCTGTGTATCTCCACCGCCCACAATTTTTACATCTGTCGTTGAAACGCGTCACTGGTATCTCCGTATTTGACCCTTTCCCAAAAGTCATTTAGATTGTTGAAGGTAACATGAAAGATCAGTTAATATGCCTTGAACAAATATGCAAACAATATACACATTGAAGGTAACACGAAAGATGAGTTGAAATGCCTAAAACAAATATGCAAACAATATACATCCAGAATGCAAACAATATACACCTAGCAGCATAATCTTAAATATAAATTAGGATATATACACACACCAGTAGAATCTTAAATATTGTATAAATTAATCTAGAATGTAAACAATGTACACTCAACAGCAAAATCTTAAATATTGCATAAATTAGGATATATATACACTTAACATTGTAGAATTTTAAATATTGTATAAATTAGGATATATATACATTTGTCAGTAGAATCTTAAATATTGTATAAATTAAGATATATATGGTTTGATCTAAAAACATTTTGATTCAATTAAATATATTTCAACCTATACAATATTTTTATTATATAAATTGGGATATACACCATTATTTTTAGATTAGACAATGTATATCTCAACATATACAACATTTATTACTCTATTAAAAATACATATTATTTACCAAGCAAATATCAAACAAATATAAAATGTTATGAGATAATGTATAACTTAATTTTTCATTAAGTCAAATGTTGTGTATAAAATTCACATATCACACTAAGTGTGAAGGCCTCATCCAAATTTAACTTGGGGATATTGAGTGCTTGGGGATCTCGAGTGCTTCAAGAGCATTCTTGCATAAAGGGGCTGCCATTACGAGAGTTCAATATTATTGGGAAATGGGAGAGGGAGAGTAGAAATAATTACACACCAAAAATTGTGCGTTAGCCCTATATTAAACACTCAAATAGAATACATATAAATACACAAGTCTTTATCTCAAGATAGAAGAACTACTTTAATTTCATGATTTAGTTGGTTGAGAAAATATCTCACAGAATCCTTGTAGAGACTATAACTCTACCTAATAATGACCAATAAACTCAATAATAATCACAATATGATGACACCAAATACAAGTGGGAGTTACATATCCCAACACTCCCCCTTAACAACTACTTGTCTTTACAATGGTCAACTTCATCATCACCAATTTATCTTAATCAAAGCACCTCCCGATCAACAAAGTCTATGTCTTGTCCAACTTGGTACTTTTTGGCCCACTCTTACAAGTGGTAATGGACTTTATAATAGAGGTTCTACACTACAAATCAATAGGAATACATGAGAAAGGAGTATGCATCCCTAATGAGCTCTTACAATGATATTCCCTTTACATGTTACATAATTATAGGTACATACGTTACATGTCCTTTACATGTTACATAATTACAGGTACATACGTTACATACTCCATCCACCTACATAATCAAACATTTCAAGGACCAATACATCATATCAATAAACATTACATCGTAGACTTGCTAAAAAACAATGTGTGACTCACATTGACATATGGTCATGAGTCTATTTATTAAGCACAACGCATAATTCGCTTGTTTGTCCATGATCATTCTGCTGCTTATGCACTTATGTTGCTTTCACACTTTTGTTTCTTCTGCACTATTTCCACTTCAATGTCACCGGCTTCCCTTAGACTAATCTCTTTGTTGTTCCATAACAAAATCTACGTTCTTCCTACTTATCTTTCCAATAACTTCTTTTTACAAAGAAGACTAAAGAATGGTTTTATATCACAAAAATTGTCAAACAAGACTTCAACTCATCAACAAGAGATAATATCATCTCATTCTGTGTGTAGTTGTTCACATGTTTGGAGTCTTCCTCCGGGTCTTTGACCTCTGTCTTGGATTCACCTGTGATTTGTGAGAGTAGTCAACTCTAACAAAAACACTACATTTCCTATTGAATTAACTAAGCTCAATAAAAAATGTTTATAATTCCAAAACATTTACTAACACTTCTTTGAAATTTATATACTTTCACATGCAATTGTCAAATTGATCAAATCTAACAATGAATCACACATTGAGTTGACCAAACTCAACATGTAACTACTCTAAAGTATTTAAAAAAAAAAGCATATTTAAAATTAACATGATCAAAGCTTCCAAACCATCACATTTATGGGTTCTCTTTAGATGTATCACATTTATGGGTTTTCTTTAAACATCTAAGTTTTCCTTCCATATCCAAACATTCTAGGAACATGTAACTTTAACAAAATAATTCAAACTGCAATCAAAACTGTGTAACATTCTATAAACATGTAACTTTAACAAAAACAATTCAAACTGGAATCAAAACTGTGTAACTTGATTGTAGGTTTTCCCTTCACATCCTTGGGCTCGGCGCCAATCATCACGATGTTCCCAACGACCTTTGCCAGAACTACTCTTCTCAAGACCACGACCCTTTCTTGGTTCACAACTTCGTACAAGGCATCATAATCTGGTGTCAACCTTTCATATGCCAGCGTTACCTTAACTAACCATCCATTCTCCTCCACACAGCGACTCTAACCAATTTTGCGCTAGCATCTATTGTTTTTTGGCTACACGAACATTTAGTAGCTAATCTTGCTAGGATGACAGTGCCAACTCTTCCTCTCAGGTTTTCTTCACACCTCTAACACAACAAAAAGACCTTCTGCAGGCTTCGGGATATGCTACGTTAATTTTTTTCGAATCAATACTATCTCTGGTTATCTCTGGCATCAGATTTGGGTGACGGTTTCTGAAGAGAAGATCGTCATTGTCCATGGTGACAGTGGCGCTGCAGTTCATTCTCCTTTTTGAATAACCCGTCAAAAGGCTATATCTTCATTTTTTATTCAAATAACTCTTTTTTATAAAGAAAAATAAAATAAAATTGTATCCTTGGATTTGTAGTTCAGCAAGTCATTTTAGACTAATTAATGTCAGTTTTCTAAACGTTTTATTTTTTGAGATTTTTGGTTGGAATTTGGCAATGTAAATTTGGATAAGTTCGCTATTTTTTGTTGTTTAAATTGCATTTCTGAATATATAAATGGATTCAATCTGATGAAAAACCCTGTGACTTTAAAATTATACAAACTTAACCACCCAAATCTGCAGAACCAATCATTCATCACCAAATTTCAAGTATAATCAAACAAAAAAAATTTATAAAAAAACCTCCAAAATAGAACATAAAAAGTTTAGACTACTGCGATCCGTCCGGCAGTGACACAGGTAGCTTGCGAACTTCATGTTGTGCCCACTGGGGAAATGGTATCCAACATAAGTGCGTGCCGAATCAACATGCCGGGGAGGCTGTGGGTTCTCTGGACTCCGTTGACCATTGCTAGAATAGTTTGCATTTTATTGGGCAGAGTGAGTGGCTCTCTGGGTCTCTCGATTGTTCTTCTATCAGTGTTCTAGGTGTTTTGTGCAGGCCGCATGCAGACTTCCATCACAAACAAATAATGATAGCTTGATTCCTCTCGTACCGCCTTCACTGACGCGTTTTACCGGATCATTATCATGCCAGCCACTGTTCATCATCATTGTCTCTCTTTCCTGACAAATACCTTTGCAGAATGGTGACGTCCGTTCATGGGTTCGCCAATGGTGGACTGGAAGTGGGTCTCTAAGAGCCTTGAGACCTCTTTACCAGCTGCAGAAGTATTCAGAAAGTATTCACCCAACTCTCGGACCACTGCTCCGAGATCCTTCCGGGTCATGAAGGTCCAACAATGTCCTCATTTCACGAGTGAAGTCATGTTCAGCGACCAGGTATCTTGAGCAAAATAATTCCCCAGCCTTCAGGCCTATTGAGCACCGGAGAGAAATCCCAACCCGAGGGTCTCATTAAAAAATGATCTACACATCCATTTCGTGATCATGGTGTACGTGCATTCTCCTGGAGCCACTCAACTGTCTTATGGATCCGGTTTCAAACAACACGCAACAAGGTTTGATACAGTTTCATCCAATGGAGGCCAAAGGAGGGGGATCCTTCTGCAATGTTTTGGTAGGGGATGGCCGCAATCCTCACAAGAAATCGCTACAGGATACCCACGACAAAGTTGTGGAAACCCAACCAGGAGTGGGAGGGGTAGGAAATTCGAGTGCTCGGGATGAAGTGGATGATGCAATGTAGAACATTCAGGAGAACTCTGTGAAAAGGGGAGCTAACACATGTATACCCAAGGCATTCAATACACTGAAGTATGAGATTAAGTCCACTAAGATATTTTGTATATGCGTGATCATGTAATCATAGGTAAGTTCAAGGGTAGCAATTTAAGACTTGATTGAGTGTGATTGTTGGACTCTTTTCAAATATAATAGAATCCTAGATGATAGAGTTACAATAGACAATTTATCATTTCATTTTCTTGTTGTTTTTGGGAGCTATTTCAAATTGTATTAGAGAGGTAGAGTTCTTTCCATTGTTTTCCCTTGTCTTCATGACATTTTTTTTTTGAATAAAAGAACGCAGAGTTAACAACTTATTCTATCAATTTGTGTTGTTTCATTGCTCATGTTTTTTAAGTAGTTACTTAAAACTATTATCATCGATACATATCAAGAGATCCTTATTCCCATAAGATATTGTTGCCATTTTTTATGAGCATTTCCTTATCATGATTCATATGTAGACTTTAAGCCTTCTCTCTTGTTGAGCCCTAACTTTCAAATGTTATTAGATAATCTTCCTACATTAATAATTTACCTCTACTTCAAACCCTTAAGCATAACATTTTACTACAAATGGTTTTGTAAAATAAAGGGTTGTTAATATTGGTGTTCATGACATAATTTTCTTCAAGGTTTCAAAACACTTTTTTTCTTCAATATTACACTAAAATGAACTTTTCTTTAGGAGAATCATTAGGGGGTGGTCAAATCAACGTAGTTTATGATGAACCTTTAGTAATATCCAATCAAGAATAATTGTCTTAATTTGAATATGTTATTGGGCTTAGTCCATTTTGTGATTTCCTTGATTTTTCTTGTATTTTCTTTGGCCCCTTTCTTTGATGTAACATGATTAAGGTAATCTACTTCTTCCTCACCAAGTGTGCATTTTGATATTTTTTTGCATAAAATTGATTTTATTCCAAAAAAGAAAGTCCCTGTCCCGTCCCAAGTGCTTTAGATATCCCTACCATGTTTTGTTATATATAAGAATGTTATATAAAAGACTAATACAAACTTCCTTAAATTGGGTTGGAAAAGTTTGTTCATTGTTGCCTGAAAATGTGGCAGGAGCATTGGTTAGCCCAAAAGGCATTGACCTCAATTCATAGTTCCCTTCATGTGTTTGGAAGACATCCTTTGAAACATCTTCTAATCTCACCTTGATTTGATAATATCATAAATTGGATCTAATTTTGAGAATTAATTAGCTCCATGAAGTTCATCCAACATTTCATCTATGAAAGGAATGTGAAAAGAAAAAACATTGCTATTTTGTTTAATCCTCAATAATCTATATGCAACCTAAAAAACCCATCTTTTTTTTTTAAACTAATACCACTAAGTTTGCATACAAAGTTATGATTTTTGTAATAACACCACATCTAAATAGATCCTGGATTAATAACACCACATATATATATTAACATTTACATGAGTTGAATGTGTCTTCACTTCAATTATGTGTTTGATTTTTCTTTATAGTGGCAATTTAATGGCTATGTCTTGGGATTCCTTTTTTGTTTTGTTTTTGAATTAGTTCTTAAATCTCTAGCTACCTAGAGTAAACTAGTTCTGAGGATAATATCTCCATTTGATGTCATTTTTTTCATTAAAAAATCCATGTTTGTAGAGTACTTACTCAATGTTTATAACCATTGGGATCCTAAGACTACATTTAATCCCCCTAAGGGTACAATGTAGAATTCAAATTCTAATTTATAAGCTTGTATTTTCAATTTAACCTTGTGGCACTTTCACATGTGTTTGATATTTTTACTATCTACAACCATCACCTTCATATCATGGATCAAGTATATAAAAATGGTTAATCTCCTTGCGATGTTAATGTCAACAAAATTATGAGTGCTTGCTATATTTATTAGAACCATAACATTGTTCTTTTTTATATGTCCCTTCATTTTTATCGTTTTTGGTTGAGTGATACCCATTATGGTTGCTAATGGTATTCTTGGTGTATTTTCATCATTGGTTTATGAGATGACATTTTGAGAGCTATTTGCTTCTTCTTCATTTGAATCTTTACTATATGAGCCATATTTCTTTTCTATTATGCATTGATATAATGTTTTCTAGTTATCTCCCTTATAACACCCATGTTTGGGGTCCCATTTTTCTTCATAATGCTTTAATTTGTTGTCCTTTAGTCTTTAGGATTACAAACTAAATTTAGGTTACCCTTGTAGATGAGGTAGAAGATATTTATAATTATCTATGTCTGCAGATTTGGGGGGATCTCATCTTGAATAAACCTTGATTTGTTTGGATGACCTATTTCCTTTAGCTTCTTCAACTTTTTCCTTATTTCTGACCTTTTCCATGGCGGTAATATTATGCATTTGTAAATCATTATGTATGATGGTTTTAATACATGTACATAAGTTATGATTATTTTCTTTTTATGAATTGGGGACTTGTGTTGCCAATTCTTCCTATTCATGTGTCTAGTCATCTACATCACCTTTTAATTGTAGTCTAGTGAGTTTTGCAAAGAAGTATTTTTTCTATGATACCTTGGAATCTCTTAAAGAAATCATTTTTGAATACACCCCAATTGTATAATAGGATGATTTATTCCACCACGTGTACCCATTGTATGAATTTCCATTAAATTGGATGGAGGCATCCTCAATATTTTTTCATTTTTGTTTTCAATATTATTGTTGGTGCAAATCTGCAACAAGGGTTAGCAAATTTTCAATTTTTGTGGTTTCTTCAAGATCGTAGACAAAAGTGTTAGAAAAATAAAAACCCTATATTTCTATAGAAAAATTTATTCTAAGAGCCAAGATATTCTTCAAAAAGTAAATGAAACGCAACAAGGAAAGAGACAAGAACAACAAGTAAATCAAATAATAAAATAATTGTCCACTGTTACCCAAATGGAAAACCAATGTGATGCAGGAGCATCGCCAGCAAAGCACAAGCATGGAGAATAGATGGAAGCACAAGCACGCATTTTGAAACATTTTGAATTTCAAAACTGATTAATGTATTAATGTGATATCTGACAGAACGTTTTGAAACATGAGTGTCTTAAATGTTTGAAGGTCGAGTCATCACAAAAGGTTGATGGGGAAATGTGTTTTGTTTTATGGATCGGATCACAGTATAGATTTGGAGCTTGCGCTCTTATCTGTCTGATGCAATATTTATTGTAATAGGCATTAAGTAGTTGGTGTCATTTAATTCCATTTAAAGTAGCGTAGAGTAGTTGGGGGGAACGCTCGAAGAGCGCCTATTTGTATAAAGATTTGTAAATGTTGTCCATGAGAGGTTGTTGTTAGCATGGATGTTTATTGGTGCTGTGGATAGAGAAGAACCGAGCAATAGCTGAACCTATCTGATATAGGTCAAGGAGTAGTGAAGAATAGTGTATGTATGTATACCAGTTTCAGTGGATGAATATAATAGAGATATATTGTCTCAAATGTGTGTTGGTTGTGTATCTATCTGAATGAATGGTAGAGTGCATGTTATTTTTCAAGTCTCTGTTATTTTTGTTCTTGAATCCATGAATGCATTTGCTTTGTTGAATGTATGAGTTATTGTGGAAAATAGATAAGTCCCAGGTAATTCTCTTTATTGACCGAGTGCAAGGTGTGCATAGTGTCTGCGAGGAGTGTGTGGTTGAGTCTATTTTGAATCTAAAGCTCAGAAGGGATAGTGGAACTTACACATATGCAAGGAGTGCATTGATGTTTGCAAGGATTTAAAAATAGAGTTTTCAGACTCGAAGACTCAGGGAGGACAACGTGATTCAGTCACGAGGGAATTAAAAGCGGTTGGAGAACACTCGCAAGGAGTGCGAAATCATTCACAGAGAAGTGAATGAGGAGTGAAGTTTGTTGCAAGGTGTGCACATACCAGGAATTCAACTAAGTGTCAAAGAGGTTGTTCAGAGGAACAAATCAAAGAAGGAAAGATTAGGAAGGAGAGCTTCATAAATTTTCAAGGAAAGGAGACCTTGGATTTCTTGTCGAAGCCAGTGAGTACAAGGTTTGTTCTCAGGAGGAGAAGAACGATTCCAGACTGTTAGATCTGGTAAATCTACATGGGGGATAGCTGTGAAGTATTTAGATATTTCGTAGTTCAACAAGTTGGAACCTTGACGAAGGTCGGGTCATGAAATCCAAATTTGTGATTCAATATCGATCGTTTCTCACAAGAGAACACACAGCGACATGATCCAAGAGTTTGGAAGTCAGGAGTTGGAGGCTGTGGATGAAATATCTACTATTTTGTGAGTCGCGAAATCCAAACCATTGTGGGGTCGACGAATCTAAGGAGACGCGTGGTGTAAGTTCAAAGACTCAGAGCTGAGTGCTTTGGGAAGGAGTGAAGAAAGGATTCAAAATATCCTTGAAATCCAAAACCGCGAAGGAGGAAGACCCATGATCGTAGTCGTGGTCACTTGCAGAGGAGCCTGTGTGTGTGGGTGAGATAAGTTCGGGTGTCGCGGGGACCCAAGGAGTCGCTCCGACTCAAATATTCAAATGATCCAAGACTGGGAGGTCAAGCAGCCCTTTGGAAGGAAGGGGGTTTGTGCTAGGAGTGGTATCAGAGAAGAATACAAAATTGACTTATGTAGGGAGGAAGATAAATGCCAGCACAATGCCACCTAGAAGATGTGTTGATCCACCTGTATCCAACAGATCTATGGAAAGGGAGATGAGAGAATTGCGTGTGAGGCTAGATGCCATGGAAACATCACAAAGGAGAGTGCCTGATGTTGGAGACATCAATGAGGCATAAATAAAAAATGTATAATTCAAAGCAGAATCTGTAGCTGAGGATGCTACGGAAGAATGCTTGTTGAGGGAAATTGTCAAATTGGGTGCCAGAGAGAATATTGACATCTCGATGTATGAAGGAAATTTAGACATCAAGGAATTGCTTGATTGGATTCGAGCAATGGATAAGTATTTAGAATATGAGGATGTCGAAGAGGGGGAAAAGGTGAGACATGCTTTCACTAGGTTGAAAGGACATGCAACACTGTGGTGGGATGAACTGTAGACCGAAAGAAGGAGAAAAGGAAACAAAAAGATCAAGAGTTGGGATCTAATGGTAGGCAAGTTGAAGGCAAAATTCATGCCCAAGGATTACCAGATAAATCTGTTCAGGAGGATGCAGAACCTGAGACAGAGAGGATTGACTGTGAAAGAGTACACATAAGAGTTCTACAAATTGAATATTAGAGCTGGACAAAGAGAGAGAGATGAGGAGAAGGTTGCTAGATACATTAATGGCCTGATATACAAAATTCAAGATGAACTCAGTATGACGATAGTTAGGACTGTAGAGGACGTGTATCAAATGACGCTGAAAGCAGAAGAGAAGTTGGATAGAAAGCACAGTCATCAGAACAGAGGTCAAAGCTTGAACAGAGACAAAGGATTTTCCTAGGATAAGGCACAGAAACCCAGAGATGAGGTGGAGAAACCACATAGTCACTCTAAGAGAGGAGGAAGTTCCCAAGGAAGGCAGAGTGGTGGTAAAATTTCTTTTCCCAGAGGTAGAGAAAAAGGTAGAGGAGGAGAAGTGAGTTGTTATGACTACATAAAGAAATGACATATGTCTTAGGATTTCCCTGAGAGAAAGAGAGGAGGTGAAGCTCACATTTCGAAAGTGCAGAAGAGAGATGTTGAGGCAGAAGGTGCAGAGGATGGAAGGTCCCTGATGATGAAGAAGGTTCTTTTCAGGGGTGATTTTAAGGATGGAAATTGATTTTAAAATGTAGAAACCTTGGAGAATCTTACTAATCTTTCATATGCCAACTATAAAATGTTTGCAATATTTTTATAAAAATATTCAAATTTCTAAGGATTTTATATAGTTTGTATAAAATTTTGGCAATTTTTAAGGTAAAATAATTTTATCCTATAGAATTTAGGCGAATCATTTTTAGAATAGCGAATATTTTTTTTTGGGAAAACCATGGAAAATTAGCCCATGAGCGAAATTTAGCCCCTAAAATTGTCTCTGGTTCTTTTGAAGCAAGAGCTAGAAGCTGAAAAGACAGTCCAGAGGAACAATTTGTTCATAACATCTTGCAAAACAAAGAACAGAGTTTGCAAGGTGATAATTGACAGTGGGAGAACTGACAACTTAGTATCCACAGAGATGGTGGAGAAGCTAGAGTTGGAGACAACTACACATCCGACACCGTATAAAGTATCATGGTTGTAGAAAGGTCATCAGGTAACGGTTACTCAACAATTCCTGGTTAATTTTAAAATGGGAGGATATAGGGATGAGATCCTGTGTGATGTGATTCCTATGGATATCTGTCATGTTTTGTTGGGAAGACCCTGGAAATATGATAGGAATGTTATTCATGATGGGAGGAGAAACACACACACCTTAGAGAAGAATGGTAGGACACACATGTTGTTGCCAATTGAGGAAAAGAAGGCGAAAGAGGAAGCCAAAGCGAGCATACTTCTCATGAGTGGGAAGGAACTCCTGAGTGAAGTAAAGAAGGAACAAGAGATGAAGTTTGTTGTAGTGAGGAAACCAAGGGTTATCCTTACCAATACCTCATTGGAATATTTTCTTGAGTAAGTTCAAGAGATACTAGAGAACATTGTTGATATTGTAGTGGATGAGTTTCCAAACTCATTGCCACCTATCAAGAGCATCAACCATCATATTGAATTGATACTAGGAGAAAGCCTACTGAATAAAGCAACATACAGATTGACACCTCAAGAGAATGAGGACGTGAAGAGCCAAGTTCAAGATCTGTTAGACAAAGGATTGGTTAGAGAAAGTTTGAGTCCATGTGCAGTGCCAACTGTATTAAGTCCAAAGACGGATGGAGGATGGAGAATGTGTATGGACTCGAGAACCATAAACAAGATCACCATCAGATACAAGTTTCCATTACCGAGGATGGATGACTTGATGGACTGCTTAAGCAGAGACAACTATTTTTGAAAAATAGACTTGAAAAGTGGATATCACTAGATCAGGATGAGAGAAGGTGATTAGTGGAAAACAACATTCAAGACAAATGAGGGGTTATATGAATGGCTTGTTATGTCGTTTGGCTTAACAAATGCCCCAAGAACTTTTATGAGACTAATGAATGAAGTATTAAAGGATTTCATTAGTAAGTTCGTGATTGTGTATCTAGATGATATACTGGTGTTTAGCAAGAGTAAGGAGGAACACTTAAGACATTTAACATTGGTGATGAGGAGGCTGCAACAAGAGAAGTTTTTAATCAATTTGAAAAAGTCCTCTTTCTTGAAGACATAGCTCATATATTTGGGTTTTGTTATTTCTTCAAATGAGTTGAAGATGGATCCCAAAAAGGTGAAAGCGATCAAAGAATGGTCGTCACCAAAGAATATCTTTGAGGTAAGGAGCTTCCATGGGTTAGCAAGTTTTTATCGGAATTTCATCAGAAATTTTAGCGGGATTAGTGCTCAGATGATGGATACAGTAAAGAAAAGTCATAAGTCTTTCAAATGGATAGAGGAAGCTGAGAGGAGCTTCAACATATTGAAGGAGAAGAAAACTGAACAACCGATTTTGGTTCTACCAGATTTTGGAAAGACGTTTCAGGTAAGGTGTGATGCAAGTGGATTTGCAATTGGAGCAGTTTTAAGCCAAGACAACATACCTGTTGCATATTTCAGTGAGAAGCTGAATGAAGCGAAACAAAAGTACTCCACATATGACAAAGAGTTCTATGCCATAATCCAAGCATTGAATAAATGGAGACATTATTTCGTACCAAAGGAGTTTGTTTTGTATAGCGATAATCACGCTTTGCAATTCATTACCAGATAGGAGAAGTTGAACCAGAAACATGCTAAGTGGATAGAGTTTATGTAAAATTTCACTTTTGTCATTAAACATATTTCTGGAAATGCTAACAAAGTTTTTGATGCATTGAGCAGGAGGGTTTTAATTCTATAGGAATTTCAAATCAAAACCTTGGGGTTCAATCACCTTAAGGAAATGTATCATAGTGATCCAGACTTTGGGGAAGCATATGAAGCGTGTGCGAATCATGTGCTCAGAGACAGAAGTCAGTGGGCCAAATATCTAATTCGGGATGGGTTGTTGTTCAAAGGATGCCAGTTGTGCATACCCAGATGCTCGATGAGGGAGAATTTGTTGAAGGAAAAACACAGCGGAGGCCTAACCGGACACTTCGGCCATGAAAAAACATTTTCTTAAGTAGCCAGTTCATATTATTGGCCAGGTATGAGAGAAAAGGTGAAGAAATTTGTGAACAACTGTAAGATTTTTCAATACACCAAGGGGAAGAAACAAAACACAGGATTGTATCAACCATTGCCTATTCCAGAGAGGCCTTGGGATGCGATAAGCATGGATTTTGTGTTGGGATTGCCTAGAACACAAAGATAAAGTGATTCCACATTTGTGGTGGTGGACATATTTTTGAAGATGACACACTTTATCCCATGGCAGAAGACTAGTGATGCAACACGTGTTGCAAACTTGTTTTTCAAGGAGATTGTAAGACTCCATGGATTGCCTGGGAGTATAGTTTCAGACAGGGATACCAAGTTTGTTGGTCATTTATGGACGACGTTGTGGAAAAATTTGGGGACAGAACTATCTTTTAGTTATGTGTATCATCCACAAACAGATGGACAGACTGAGGTGGTGAATAGAAGCCTAGGAGATTTGTTGAGAATTTTGGTCACTAAACACCATAGTCAGTGGGATCAAATTATAGCACAAGCCAAGTTCACGTATAATGACTCAGTGAACAAAAGCACTGGAAATAGTCCATTTCAAACCGTGTATGGAATGAATCTGAGAGGAGTTTCAGAATTAAGAGATCTGAAGCAAATTGAGTTTAGAAGCGCGGGAGCAGAATATTTCGTTGTAGAGATGCAAGAAATTCACAATCAAATCAAGCAACAGTTGAAGAAGACCAACAATGAATACAAGTGCAGAGCTGATCAACATAGAAGAAGGCTTGAATTTGAAGTTGGAGATCAATTTCTAGCACACCTGAGGAAGGAAAGATTCATGAGGGGAACGTATAATAAACTGAATTTGAAAATGAAAGGGCCATGTAAAATCTTGAGGAAGTTTGGCGAGAATTATTATGAGTTAGAGTTACTGAAATATGTGTGTGTATCACCCATATTCAACATTACAGACTTGTACCTTTACAGGGAAGATGGAACCGAAAGAGCTGAAGATCAGGGGAAGATCCAGTGGAAGAAGCAGATGCTTGTAGCTGAGAAGTCGCAGATGGAGAAGGTCATAGATCAAAGAGTTGGTAAGAAGACCAGAAGAAAGACATATTTTGAATGCTTAGTGAAGTGGAAAGGAAGACCAACAGAGGATTCCAACTGGGTCAATGAGGCGGAGGTCCAGAAGTATGGAATATCGGTGCAAGAGCTCATGGACATGAGTCCATGAATTTTTCAACCAAGAGAGTATGATGCAGGAGAATCACCAACAAATCACAAGCATGGAGAACAACTTGGCACACAATCACACATTTTGAAACATTTTGAATTTCAAAACTGATCAATGTATTAATGTGATATCTGACATAACTTTTTGAAACATTAATGTCTTAAATGTTTGAAGGCTGAGCCATCACAAAAGGTTGATGGGGAAATGTGTTTTGTTTTATGGATCAGATCGCAATACAGATTTGTATCTTGCGCTCTTATCTATCTGAAACAATATTTATTGTAATAGGAATTAAGTAGTTGGTGTCATTTAATTTCATTTAAAGTAGCGTAGAGTAGTTGGGGGGAACGCTCGAAGAACGCCTCTTTGTATAAAATTTGTAAATATTGTCTAGGAGAGGTTGTTGTTAGCATGGATGTTTGTTGTTGATGTGGATAGATAAAGACTGAGCAATAGATGAACCTATCTAATATAGGTCGAGGAGTAGTGAAGAACAATGTATGTATGTATACCAGTTTCAGTGGATGAATATAACATAGATATATTGTCCCAAATGTGTGTTGGTTGTGTATCTATCTGAATCAATGGTAGAGTGTCTGTTATTTTTCAATTCTCTGTTATTTCTGTTCTTGAATCCATGAATGCATTTGATTTGTTGAATGTATGAGTTATTGTGGAAAATAGATAAGTCCCAGGCAATTCTCTTTATTGAGCGAGCGCAAGGTGTGCATAGTGTTTGCAAGGAGTGCATGGTTGAGTCTATTTCAACTCTAAAGATCAGAAGGAATAGTGGAACTTACATATATGCAAGGAGTGCATCGAAGTCTGGAAGGAGTGCATAATAGATTTTTTCAGACTAGAAGACTCAGGGAGGACAACGTGATTAAGTCACGAGGGAGTTAAAAGTAGTTGGAGAATAGTCACAAGGAGTGAAAAATCATTCATAGAGAAGTGAATGATGGGTGAATTCTGTTGCAAGGTGTGCATAGGCCATGAATTCAACTAAGTGTCAAAGTGTTCTTCTTCTTTGTTAAAATAGGCCACACTTTTCTTTCTATTTCCACGACGATAAATCTAGTTTCTCCCTCATCAAGTACCCATATATTGGTTGATATGATGGTGTTGGGTTGATGATCGGTTGTGGATTACCATTCATGGACATACTTGGTTTTGGATTAATTGTGTTCAATTTTGATGGTTCTCTGTTGGCCAAGGAATCTCTTATGATTTTCTCTAGTGCCTATTGGCCTTCTCTCATATCTTGTTTTAGATTGTCATGGCTCTACTTAATATCCTTTTTGAGTTATGTTTATTCTTGCTTTAGCTCATCATGGTAACTTCTTATTAATCTGATTTTTTACATTTTTTTTCTCTTTCTTCAGCTCATCATAGTTGTGCTTAATCTCTTTATTGACTTTCATTTGATCCTCACAAACCTACTTGTATTGTCTCTCTAGCTTCTCCAACTAAGAATTTAATATATCTACATTTCCCATCATTTTTCTATTCTTTGAAGGGGAATTATTGAGATAATTTTTGACAACTTAGATTTCTATTGTATGGATTAACACAAGTAAATAGAATTTCCCAACAAATTCAGGTTTGTATGGTAGTATAATATTTTGATTTGGAGTGGCAACTTGTTACGATAGAATGTAGTGGTATACGGTATAGGAGTCAAATAGCAGTAGATGTACAATTGTGCGATAGAAACAAAAAGGGTATGGTATGATGAATATGATGTGGCTTATGATTGATTACAAGGAATGTTACAACAATGGTGGTTGTATATAGTACATCTATAATTTGATGTATGACGACTAGGTATGAACCATGGATCATGATCTCAAGCTGGATATGATATTAATAGAGCATAAAATTCCATGATACACTTACTCAGATATATGAAAAGAAAAAATCAAAAAATATATAATATAAATGATAAAAATTATATGAATTTTATAATGAGAGACCTCATATAAATATTATAGTGAGAGGCCCCCATTGAATTTTAGAGTGAGAGTCCCCATATAAATATTCTTAAGGCACACGGGTGCCTTGATACATTTTCATGTTTGGTTTCTTTTTAATTCTTATCAAATTGTTATATCATATCTTCTTATATTATATTTCATTGTTTGATATCATATTTTATTGTTTGATATTTATTTATTTATTTCATATATTTATTTCTTTTCTTTTTATAGTTATTATTTATGTATGTAATGTATGCCTAACATTGGTTTATTATTTGGATACACTTTATCATTGCCTCGCAACTATTAGTAAAGAGTACAAGAATATCATTAATGCACGTTGTTATTACTCGTTTCAACATAATGGCCATATTGGATTGGACCAACATTGGCATGTCTCCTATAAATCGACCCAACATAAGATGAAGAATTAATCCCTGGAACTGATTATCAAGTGTAATTGCATGGCACACAATGTTATGTTGAACCTTGCCAATAATGAGATATACTTGCTCTTCATTCAAACTGATACTTGGTTCTCCTTGGGATAGTTTTTATTTATGGAAGTATACTTTATTGGGAAGGAAACAGTAAAGGAAACCAAAGTACTTGGTTTTCCTTGGGATAGTTTTTATTTATGGAAGTATACTTTATTGGGAAGAAGGAAACAGTAAAGGAAACCAAAGTACTTGGTTTTCCTTGGGATAGTTTTTATTTATAGAAGTATACTTTAATGGGAAGGAAACAGTAAAGGAAACCAAAGGCTAAGGATAACCACACCATGTTTGGTAGGAAAAGAATGTGATTGGGTCAAAGATCCAAACACAATATTGGTTGAATCATGGTCTTGGTTGAATCATGATAGTAGATCATAGTTGTTATCCCTATATGCATATTCTTCCTAACATATATATATATATATATATATATATATATATATACACACACACACAAAAAGAGATTCCATCAAATTCAATTAAAAAACTTAGGTCTTTGGCCGTAGATTTCCATGCAAATCTGGCATGCTAAAAAGTTATCCTTCGGTGAGAAGCTTGGTGCTTCTCCTGCTTGACCATCCAACTAGTTACTAGGCCGTGGAGGGGGCTTAATTCGAGGCCTTTTAAGTATGCTACCAAAAAAAATTTGACCTCTCCCTTTCTGCAGGAGAATGGTGATCACTATAATAACACCTATTTGGGCCATGTTGAATATTCCCATGAGGATATGCATGGGTAACATGGTCATTCTACTCTCTAATGAAGTACTTATAATGAATGGTGTGAGATAGGGTCTCAAGGCTGTCTCTTTTCTTTACAACTCATCTTGAATCCTTCCATTTATAACCCTTCTTTCTTTGTATTTTCATTTACATAACTAAACAAAAGAGAGTAGAGCATATACCTCAACTTCTAGTTGGGCTTATTCTTGTATTGGGTTTCTCGGGATATATCTTGTGTTCATTTGTGTGTGGATGGTGTATTCTTTTTCTCATTCCTTTCATTTTCATATTTCATTTATTTCATAAATTCAAGCAAAGCTAGTAATTAATTAATCTATGATCTAAGGAAAATTAGTTTTCATAGTCTAAGATTTTCATAATATTATAAGAAATGTTGTGACAAATTGTTCCAGTGGAATATGCATAGTAGATTACATATCACTTTGTCTTACAACCCATATTGAATCCCACCATTTATAATCCAAGATGATGCATATTTGTTGTCCCAAGAGAGACTATGATTCCTTGTGTATATCATTTCATTACTAATTTTATGCCATATGGCCATGTGTTGATTTAGGATGCTCCCATTATCAATGCATCCGTGTCTATCAACACCTATGTCCACCTCCCAACAAATGTGAACATCCTCATGTAAGAGTGAACACATATGGCCAAGTCAACAAGCACTCAACATGTAGCTACAAATGTTTCGTATTGTTAACCAAAACTCATTTTCTTGTCCTCCAATGTGTGGGTTGATGATGCAATTTTCTATGTTTTTATATATTTCTTCAAATTTCACATATATATACATGGAGTTTTAATAATTAAAAACTAGTGTTAAACTCAAGTTATTGAATAAGAATGTGATTTGGATTTAAAATTAAAAGTCCCCTAAATGTTGAGGAGAAAGAATGAACTACCTTGGTCCCATGGAAATTATCATTTTCAAAGTCGTGTTTTTTCCTAGCTAATTGTATCAATTAGTTGTATGCCACACACATATCATTAAAGTTGCAAGGGTATATAACGGGTTACCTAAACATATATATTTATTTTTTCTTAGTTGATTTTTAGGGAGTAGACTTACTTTTTTATTTATTAAAAATTAAATGTGAATCACATTACATCATTAGAAGCGTGAATAATATTGACAATTTATAGTTTGACATAGAGCATTGTACATATCTACATCACCATAACGCATCTACATCACCATAACCCATTAACATAACCATTTGAAATTTTACTCAATCTAAAAGGTTGGAGTGTCAAAATCTCCATTTTGTTTTCTTTTTTATGAGATAAGACATTTTCTCCATTTTGTTTTCTTTTTAATGAGATAAGATATTTGCGTGATAGCAGAATAAGTTAAAGGATAAGACTTCTAGATTACTAGTAGTTTCGATTGTGAATTTTATTTCATTTTCTGTCATAAAAAAAATTGGACGTTTAACTAATTTTGTTGACCTATGCACTTCTTATCATATTTTACAAAATATTTTAAGTCGTTTTCCTATCTCCAAATTTCTTTTGGTTTTTACATCGCCTATAAGGGAGATCGACCACATAATTTAATGTGATTTGCGATTTGCTACATTAATTAAGTTACTAAATATGGTTGTAAGTACTACAATGAGAGTGGTATAAATGGGTAAACTACGAAGATATTATGTTCAAGAAAAACCAACCCAACTTATGAAATAAAGGTATATCTAAAATGATAGATTAACACATGTCAACTTAAAGCAGGAAGGCAAAGAAATATAATGGTTGTTTCTTAATATTCTACTATACCATAATGTCTTGCATTAGGGTACTTTAGTGACAATTTGCAATTTTTGTGAGGTATGAAGAATTTTCTTTTTTAAGAGGATATGAAGACTTATTTATAGGAAAGTTTTTATAAATTTAATATTAAAGTATTTTGGAAAACTAATTTTTGATTTTAATATTGATATAGTGTTATGATTTTTTACATGAATTATTGTTTTATGATATAGTATAAAAATATAATTAAATTTGAGTATATTTTTTTAATAATTGATTTAGTTTTATAATTAATAGAAAAATATTTAATTAAAAGTTATTTTTAAGTATTTTAAATTGGAAAGAAAATAAAATCATAAAAAAAAAAATTTCATTATGTTTAAATCTTTTAACTACTAGAATTAGTGTACGTTATTTATTCATCATTATTAAAAAAAAAAGCAAACCACCTAAAATATATTATGATGGTCTTTCCAAATACCTTTGGGTTGTTAACCAGTTTAAAAATAATTTTAAATCTTACTCTAAACTAAAATAAATAACAACAATTAGTTTAAACTAATATAAATTCATCTTAATTTTTAATCAACTAATTATACTAAAAAAAATGTTCTACCTTTTTATTAAATAAATTTCAATCAAAATTAAAATAATCTATATACCTATATATGAATATGAATGTGCATTCCCCTCTCTCTATATATATATTAAATAAATCTCAATCAAAATCAAAATAATCTATATAACTATGTAACTATGAATGTGCATTCCTCCATACATATCTAATACAATTGAATATAACTGAACATTAATATTGAAATAATGCATTCTTTCATATTCTCTCCACCCTTCAAACTATTAATGTGAAGCATTGTACTCTTTTATATTGGTTGTACTTTGTCATTGATAGATTCTTTCATATTCTCTCCACCCTTCAAACTATTAATGTGAAGCATTGTACTCTTTTATATTGGTTGTANNNTTTTTTTTTTTTTTTATTATATTTGACTTTAAAATAAATTAAAAAATTCTGTAAATTTAATTATAATGTACATTTATTTATAAAAAGTATATTATGATTATTTCATTATTAATATTAATAAGTAAAGTTTTATTTTTTTATTTTTTTTTAATTGAATATGTTTAAAGTTTAATATTTTAAAATATATTAAAATCATAGTTGTTTTGAAATTAGTTGGGAACGTTTTCAATTGGATGAGAATTTGGGAGATTTTTGGGAACTTCAACATAAAAAAATGGGAAATTGGAAACCAAAGAAGAACTTTAAATTATAATTATATTAAATTAAAATGTAAATATATTTATTCCATTATTAAAAATATAAAATAACTTACAAATATTTTCATTATATTTATTCAAAATATCACTATAAAATAAGACTAAACTACTAAACATTAAAGTCGAATAAATCAATACCCTATCCACCACAAGCATTTGTTCCACTCTGTAGTTGATATCAACTAACCATATCATTAACTTTTATTGTATTTTCATATTAGAAGAGTAGTACTATTTTGTTTTTTCCAATAAAAAAAGAATAATGTTTCAAATTTACAAAGATGTTTAAAGTTTATATATGTAAAGTTTAATTTTAAAAAGATGTTAAAATTGTATATATGTATTTTCAATTTTGTTTCTCATTTTCTAATGGAGTATTTATGGATATTAAAGTTTCAGTATTGTGTTAAATATATTCATATAATTATTAGCACAAATTAAATTAGTAATTTTAATATTGTAGATGTTGCAATAAGATAAACATTGTCATGTATTGACTCCTCTCAAGTCCAAATTTAGTGTAAATTTGAAAAAAACTTCTACTAGTTAAAAATGTATTTTATTTATTAAATTTAAATAAAAATGATTATTATTCACTTAATTTAATTTTAGTTTATCATATTTGTAAAATTAAAGTAATTACTTTAAATTATTGTATTCTTTAAATATCTTAAAATATGTAAAGTGTATTTTATTTATTAAATTTAAGTAAGGATGATTATTATTTACTTAATTTCATTTTGGTTTATCATATTTATAAAATTAAATTAATTATTTTAAATTATTATATTTTTTTTAATAAAATAATTCAAAAATGAGAACGATTTTTCTTTGATTGTTATGGTTTAAGTTATAAGTTTTGGCTTCATTATATTTGAAAATTTCTTTTATGTTAAACTTGTTTTAAATGTTATTTAACAATTTCATTATAAATTTTATAACAATTTAATCTAATATTTGAAATAGTAATTTGGTAGTAAAGTAAAATTTAAAGCTTCTTTTGATTAGTTAAGATTTGGTTTTCATTATATGTAAGGAAAATAATTGGCTAAGATCTCGTCTTCATTAGATGTAAGGATAATGATTACCCCCAAGACATACATATATTAAGGACCACTAACAAGTGGTTTTCCTTGAATAAGGGTGATGAGTCAATGTGCATTATGAGATAGTAGTTAATGATGGTTCTCCTCACTTCCACTTGAAAACTAAATTATGATATGTTTTTCCACATTCAACCATTAAAAAAAACCTCGATTTTCAACCAAGAATTAGGACAACCATCACTTGTTTCTATCTGTGAATACATTGACTCATGATTGCTATCTTTGCACACTGACTCATCACTTGTATTCAAGGAAAACAACACCATTTAAAATGACTCGTTGGTGGTCCATAAGGGGGTAGATTTTCACTACTCTCAGATACCTTTAGGTCTCGGGTTGTTAAAATGTTTCCTTATATCTACAGAAGACGAGCTCTTAGTCGATCAGAGGTGGCTTTAGGTCTTACTCATACAATAGGCCTAGGTCACCTAAGATAGTTATATCACCAACAGGTTAGTTTTCCTTGAATAGCGGCAAAGCTAATGATGGTTGTCCTCACTTCCAGTTGACAACTAAGTTATGATAGGTTTTGTCACATTCGACTATTAAAAAAAAGGCCTCAAATGTCAACCAGCAATTAGGACAACCGTCACTTGTTGCTATCTATGAACACACAGACTCATGATTTCTAGACTCATCACCGTTATTCAAGGAAAACCACACCACCTAAAATGACTCATTGGTGGTCCATAAGAGCACAGACTTTCACTACTTCCATATATCTTTAGGTCTTGAGTCGTTAAAATGTTTTCTTATGTCTATAAAATATGAGCTCTTAGCCAATCAAA
>JZKD02S0730298.1:148917-190009 GCA_000966675.3 Picea glauca | reverse complement strand
CACTTACAGAGATAGACTATACATTCCAAATTGTGACGACTTGAAGAGGTTCATTATGGATGAACTACATAAAAGACCATATATTGGTCACCCAGGATACCAGAAAATGATCACTCCCACCCGAAAAAAAAATTATTGGCCTGGATTGAAGAAAGACACAACCAAATATTTGGCCCGATGCATAGAGTGCCAACAAATTAAAGCAGAACATCGACACCCAACATGACTATTGCAACCTTTACCCATCCCAGAATGGAAATGGGAAACCATCTCCATGGATTTTATCACTGGATTGCCAACTTCAACCAAACAGAATGACGCCATTATGGTAGTGGTGGATAAACTGAGAAAGTCTTCTCATTTCATCCCCATAAAATCAACCTGCAAGGCGATAGATATCACCCAGGTATTCATGAAAGAGGTATTCAGACTGCATGGTATGCCGAAAGAGATAGTGTCTGACAGAGACACAAAATTTACTTCCAATTTTTGGAAATCACTGATGGCTGGTTTAGAAACCAAATTGTTGTTTAGCACCACCTATCACCCTCAAACCGACGGACAGACAGAAAGAGTGAATCAAATATTGGAGGATATGTTAAGGATGCATGTAATGCATCAACCCAAAAAATGGGAAGACTACCTGCCATTGGTAGAATTTGACTACAACAATGGCTACCAAGCATCCTTAAAGATGATTCCCTTCGAGGTCCTCTATGGTAGGCCGTGTAATACTCTAGTCAGCTGGAGTAACCCTATAAACAAGATTTCTCTTGGACCCAATATGTTGAAAGAAATGGAACAACAAGTGACTCAGATAAAACAAAATCTGAAGGTCGCTCAGAACTGACAGAAAAGTTATGCCGACCAAAAGATAACTCCAAGAGAGTTCAAAATGGGAGACCATGTATATCTTAGAATTAAGCCTAGAAGGAGTTCCTTGAAAATGGGAGCTTGTGCCAAGTTGGCATCCCGGTATTGTGGACCCTTTGAGGTTCTATATAGAGTGGGACCTATAGCCTATCGGCTAGCACTTCCTCCTACAGTAAAAGCACATAATGTTTTCGATGTTTCATTACTGAAGAAATAGGTACATGATGCTAATCATATAATTGATTGGTATGTGATCCAGGTGGAACCGGAGGGAGAATTTCTACCAGAACCCCAATGAATATTGGACAGAAAGGAAAACCCGCTCTGGAACCGAACCATTATACAGGTCAAGGTGCAGTGGAAACGTTTTGACCTAGATGAGGCTACTTGGGAAATGGAGGATGCCATGAAACAGGTATATCTGATTTTGTTTGCATTTGTACAAGCATGACATGTTGATAGATAGAACATCGAGGACGATGTTCCTTTAAGGGGGAGGGAATTGTAACACCCTATTTCCCCCAGTTTGTAAAAATAATTGGACTGGCCAAGAACTGTGGCAAACTCAAAAATGTGAATATGTGATGTGAATGGACCTTGTAGAAAACGTCGATGAATGTGAATAATATTATGAATTTATATTGCAGGACATCTGAGAGGGGATATGATGAAAAAGAGACCACGATGGCTGTAGAAAGGCGGTGGAAGGCACCTGGAAAGGTGGTGTTAACTTCCACCGAAAATCAATACCGTATTTGGACTCCACTGGCTCGGAGAACCAAAAGCAGCTCCCTGGCCCCGAATTAAATGTCTCGCGGACTAGTAGGTAGATGGATCCTCAGGAATTAATGAGGGATGGGGAGGTGAACTTCCCATCCGTAGAGTCGTCAGGCCTAACCAGCGCGACGAAAATCACGCCACATGCAACCTCGCAAGAGGATAAGGCATGGGGGAGAAGCAATTGGGGGCAGATGCGAGGGGAGAAAGAGAACTCTGGCGATATGCAGAGTGGGTGATAGCAGAGAGGAAGGAGAGTAACCTTCGCTCCTGGTCACTGGCAAACAAAGACATAGTCTCACAGCATCGTGGTCTCAGCTCGGGGGTGGCTAGTGGTAAATCCACTAGGAGTCACTGAGCCTACGGTTGGGTGGAAACGAGCACCCCTCTCAGCAGTTGCATAACCCTTGGTGTTATTTTCTGATAAGTGTTTTGACTTTGGCATCTTGAAATATATGTATGCTGACATTTATGATCGTAAGCTGTGAAATTGTGAATGATTTCATTATAAGAATGTCTGTATGGTGTCTTGATCAGTACTGGTAGTTTTATCTTTATATGTAAAGACTACGTATGGCTTATGTTCTCATAAATCGTTATTTATATGCATACTGATCTAATTCAGACTTCACACCTGGTTCTCGGGAGAGAGATACCCTTATCTACCTCAGATAGTACCCTGGGTAAACCTCACCATAGAGATACCCTTCTCGAAAAGGCCCATCAAGAACCTAGGAAAAGGACGTGAAAGCGCAAGGCTTAAGAAATCCCTGATAAGTATCGAATCGATGGATGAGATCCCATCGGGAGATTGGTGGTCACTCACGACCATCAGATCAGAAGAAGAAACTGGAGGGTTAAGCGCCTGAACCCTGAATAGGTGTTGATCGACGGACGAGATCCTGTCGAGAAATCTGTGGTAACCCATGACCGTTAGATTGGTAGGAGAAAGTAGGGGGTTAAATGCCTTACAACTTTGTCTTTCTGTGTCTTCATGGGTAGCGAAGAGATCGGGATCGTAGATCCCCAAGGTCCATGAGAACATCTCGACCATTGATTTTTCCACATCCAGAAAGTCGTGGGAGAATGCACAAGTTAGGAACCTGTCTGAGCCGTTAGATCTCGGCTGAAAAACCTGAAAGCCGTTGGATATGTCAGGAGATACCTGAGGGTTAAACCCCCAGTGAATAGGGGAGAAATCCCCGAAATAGACCGGGACCGTCCGATTAAAGGAGGCCACATGTCGTGAGGTTACCTGTTTTTGGAAATCGAGAATCGAGGATTCAGGAGTTCCGTTGACAAGAGATCAGGCTCTCGCCTTGATAAATCTCGATAGAAGAGAGAGTGTGGTCATGTGGGAAGGGGTCATATTGACCAAGGCATAACCCAAGGGGCTAATCACCGATTTAAGCTTGTTTTGCACGTCAGCATTTCGGCACTCGGGATACTGAAGGGCATGTTCCCTCGTGCTCTCAAACCCCGAAATCCAGATTTATAAATATCGAGATGTTAGCATGTGGTTAAGTCTCGATGAATGGACGAGATTCTTTCAGAGGATCTCAGAGTCTATAATGATTGTCAGATGTGAGGAAGAGATGTCAACTTTAAGTTGGGGCGCGAATGCGCCTTAGGGTAAGTGGTGAGAAGATCTGGACGACCAAAGTCCACCCGCCCAAATCTACAGCTGAGACTTCATTCCGAAGCCCCCTTGTTGTTCTACCTTTAGCGGTGAGGGGGGGGGTCCGGAATTGAACGCGCAGCTCTGGAACGGTCAGGATTTACTCACCTTTATCAATGACATTCAGGCGAATTCTGGACCCCCCTTACCATTCTGCCTTTAATGGGGGGGGGTCTGGAGTGGTGTGGCGTGTGAAGTGGGACCCGTCTCCTGTCATGTCATCCACCATGTCGTGTTTCCCCTCTCACCACCTGTACTCCACTCAACCGCGCGACAGGGTCGTTCCTAATGGCCATTTGCTAACCCTGTAGGGATTCGTCCCTATTGGCCAGTCACTAACCCTGTCGGGGTTCGGAAGTTGCAGAGTCGAACGATTCCACATCCCTGTAGCACTGAGGCACGAAATACAAAGAGACGCCATGATTATTTGACCTGTGATCATGACCCGCGATCACATGGGAGCAAAGAGAGAGAAAGAGCTAGCTTACGCTAGGCCTCCGTAGATATTTCGGGGGCTCTGATTCTGCAGAAATCAACGAAAATTTGATTATGGTAGTGGGTATGTTACACAAGATATATGTGGTTCATCCCAGTGTGGGGATACGTCCACCAACTACTTCATCTTATTTTTTATTCTTCAATATCTTACATTTATTCACTCATGTGCACTAAGCCACAGAGCCAAGCTTCGCATCTGACAGGAGATCTGTGCACTGAAGGCTAGATCCTCCTTCCCAAAACTAGGTGAGGGCACAAATCCAACTTCTCTATCGAGCACAGAGCCTTACATACACATTTTGATGCACAAAGAAACTCAAAACTACTTGCACTTACCCACCAAGACTTTGCTTCTTGTCTCTATCTACTTCTACCATACATTCTTATCTATTTATACTTTTAAAATTCCTTACAAAAAGGACTAAACATGGGTAAACCCATGGGATGACATCCCATAACCCATTGCAAAACCCTAAAGAACACCTTGTTGGGTCCACATAGCTCGCAAAACAAGTGAGATCCGCGATCTCAACTCTGCCTGGACGCTCCATCTTCAACAATCACGTCGAAGTCCAAAAGGTGGTCCAAACCTGACCAAGGTTTCCTCAAAACTTGGTCAAGGGCCAACAGGCCCCCTACACTCACATGTGACTCATCCTGAGTCACTCAAGTCTGGGAAATGCTACTTCGAAGGCCTCGAGATTAACTCAAGCTGTCTCAACTTGTTGCTTCACCTAAGCCTCCTGCTCAACAAACTCCTGGATCATCTTCTCTGTAACAAGCCTTTCCAGGCGTTGTTCCACTGTTGCAACCACTTGGTCCAGTTGCGATCCTTGTCCCTCAATTTCTTCGAACACCTTGTAGGCTTCCTCCTAAACAGTTTGTATCTTCTGCGCAAATTCCATTACCCTCCCCTGGAGGGCAGTGGTCTATTGTTGCACTGCGTGCTACTCCTGAGATCTCTTCATTCTTTATACCAAAATGATTAGCTTCATCTGCGCCTGTAACGACAGTGCCTGCTGTTGCACCTCCTGTAACTGCACTTCCAGTCTCCTTATCTCTGGGTCTTCTGCGAGGCGTTCATATTTCTGTGTGCTTCTATCGCTTAGATGTTTGCACTATGAGGCGAGGGCTTTGATCCTTAATACTACGTTCTCGGAAGATTCTTGCCTCTGGTCGTGTACCTCTTGCAGATTTCTTAGTACTGCTTGGACCTCCAACTCTGTTACCCTCGCTTGAATTTGTTGGATGGTCTCAACGAGCTTCACTACTTGAGCCTCGACCGACTCTTGGTCCTCTTGTGCCAAGCTTGGCATGGAGAGATTTGTTTTATTCACCACTTCTTTTCCTATGGATCCTTCTACGAGCAACTTCTCCTTTTCTCTCTGTAGCTGAGATTTTTCCTCTTGGATCATCACCTGAAACTCTTCTTTCTCATTTTCATAGGTAGTTACACAGTACCTCGCTATGCGTAATTGTTCTAAGACTTCATCCTTCTCTTGTTTCAATATTTTGTAGCCTTCTCATTTTCTTCCTAGATTTTCTGAAGTCGTGCCTCTGTGACATCTGCAAGTCTTCTAAATTGGGTTGGTTTATCCCCCAATTTTGTATTCTATGACAAGGAGGGCGCAGTAGGTACTGCGCGGACTAAACGAATATCTTGTTGTATTTCCTTCAATTCCTTCTCGACCCTTCCATATAGCTCTTCCTGCTTCGCACCATATCTCTGCAAGATATCCTTAGAAGCATCCTCCATAGCTCCACGGACCAAACTGATATCATCCTCTCTGACCGTGGCCTCCAACTGGGGCTTACTAGCACGCGTCTTATTTCTTGTTGAGGGTTTCTTTGGAGAAACCTTCCTCTTATGTGGCGTTATTGTTTTAGTAGGGAAATCTTGAGGTGGTGTAGCTTCACCTTCTCCTTTATTTTCTCCTCCATCCCATCCTCCTTGTCCATCTACTTCGTCTCCTCCTCCGGGTGAGCCAAACCCGTTTTATTTAGAGACGTTGTCATCCTCATTGGTCTCTATATCCTGGATTTCTTCCTGCTTATTCTTCTTCTTTGTCCCACTAGACTGTCTGACATGCTCAACATGGGTGACCAAGGGGCTTCCTATGGTGTCAATCTCGGAGAGTTCTGCATTAGCAACAGGTACAAGGAACTCCTCTGGCCACTCCTGTGTGATATGCTCCATGTCATTGTCTGTTAGCTTGTAATATGATTGTAGTTCTTCCTTGCTCTCATCTCTACGCGTGGTAATACATATGAAATTTGGATCTGCGTGGAACTTTGCTATCGGTCTGTACTAGTGCAGGGTGTGTGATGTCATGTGTGTAAATGACTCGATGGAAATCTTAAATTGCTGATAATATGCATGGAACACAGTGTTCGACTACCATTTCTTCGACATGTCTTTTGTGTAACATAAGGTAGAAAACCTAGCGGCCAACGACTCTAATGGTTTGATCTTCAGGAAGGTGGATCCTTTAGGCATTTTCTAAGTGACAAATGCGATCAAAATGATCATCCAACTGAAGTGGAATTCGTATCCCAAATCTTGATCTTTGTGGCAGTCCTTCTTGAGTTCATTGACGAGGTAAATCTCCCAATTCATTTGCATGCCCTCCACACATTTTCCTGCGAGTTCCACCACGAACCCGGTGAACTGTGTGGGGTGGTTCTTCCTTATGAGATTTCCAACTATGAGTTGGAAAGAGAGGCACACTATGCCATCCTGTATGGAGGCTACCTTGTAGCCTCACTTTCCTTTTTCAACTTATTTGTATGCTTCCTTGATGTGTTGTGCCAAGGAGTGGTCTAAGGCCTTCCCTGGATAAAAATACTGAGGGTCAGGTCCCTTCATTCTTAATATTGTAATCTGGTGGATCAGTGTCAGATCCACAGTAATCCTCCTGTCGAGCCACAGGTATCCACCATGATAGCATGACAATAGGAATTTAACGCAAGAGTTAACCTCCTGGTGCGGACAAAATGGGGAATCTTCATCACGTTCATCACAGTGGACTGCGCCAGTGCATTAATCCATGGCTGGGAGACGAGGCGAGGCTTCTTCCTAGTTGATTTCGTCAGGTATAAGTGGGGTGCTATCATAGAATAGTTCTTTATGTCACCCAGATTAAAATTGTTCTTCTGTAGTAATGGGATCTGTCTCAACTAAATTCCAACTACGCATATTCCTTTCAAGATGTACGCGGTGATCAGGGTGTACTCATAGTCTCAGGGAATGTTGTCGTGGTTAACCGTTCTAGTCAAAGGTGGGATATACTATGGTAAAAATCGAGGGGATCTTCTTTGCATTAGACAGATCGTCGTGAGGCTTACTTCGTTTCTCAGTCGCGGGGTTAACACGGCTATAACGATGTCTAATCGAAGGGGAATCCTGCAATCCCCTAGTCGTTGATGCCTATACTCTTTCAGACAATGGTTTGTTAGCCATTAGCTTCCTTAGGACTTCCTCGACAGACTTCTCTAGTGCACTAGGTTCGCCCGACATTCAAACTTTTAAACAGACGGGTTGGGGTAGGCGAACAGACAGGCGGGGTAGACAATCGAACGATGAGGTATAGCTTCAAATAACACAGCTCGACACTTAGACAATTCTCTGTTAGCTCAGTAATCACGGGTGGAAAAAAGTGGTTCCGACGTCGCGACCGACGAGTTAAATAAGCGAGTGTCGTAATGGATTCTTCCAATGGGCAGGAATGCTTCCATCAATGTGAATCTATCCTTTATGGCGCTGTCTCAATGTCCAAAATCTCATAAATTCATTTTCTAGTCATTATGGAGCGTCGTTCTAACGGTCGGGGCACCTCCAACGGTCATATAACTTCGCCAGGGAAAATTCCCATTTTGCGTGGTCTTGTTGTTCCGGAGAGATTCAAATCCAACGAACATGTCTCCTGTGAGGTTCAAGTATTCCATATGTTCTTTGTAGTTTCTTGTATCTTTTCCAACTTAGCTTTATTTTATTGAGCTTCCTTGCCTTCTTTCCTGTGACCTAAGTTTCTCTAACTGTTTTTGGAATCCTCTTTCCATTCTTATTCTTATCTTCTCCTAGCCTGGTGACTTCACATTGTTGGTGTGCCTTCAAAGGGTCTGAAGTTAATATCCCTTCTCTTAATACGTCCTGGGTGGGTATTCTTCTTTCCTTCATAGATAGGTCCTTCACGCCTTCTTGCATTCTTTCAATTTTGATAGCTAATTCTCTTTCTTTTTGTCCCTCCTGTGTTGTTACTTTATTTTTTTTCTTCGACTTATCCTCCTGTTCTTCTATTAGTTGATCTATTTTTATGGCTATGAAATCCCTTAGTTCTTGCTTTTTCTTTTTTGTAGCTTCTTCCTCTACTTTCCTTCTGATTTGATCCTTCTCAATCCAAGGCTTACCTAGTAAAAGTGGGAAAGGGGCGTTATTCTCAACAAAATTAATGACTTCAAATCCTTGTTTAGTCAATGTTCCATGCACAATAATAGGTATATTAGTAACTCTTCGACATAGGATTATCATCTTTCCTTTAAACAATCCTATCCTTCCAGTGAAGGTACCACAGTAGGCTTCCCCAAAATTTTCCAATTGTCTTCTGTCATAATATTCACTTGTGTTTCTTCATCCAAGACACAGTCTATGTCGAAGTCTTCTATTCGTATACTTATGCATTTTTTTTACTTTCGGGATCTCTGGTAAACTGACATATTTATGAACATCCATCATTTCTTTCAACTGTACTAATGTAGTCTGAACTTCTTTCTTTTTATGACTCTCTAACATGCCCTTAGTCTCTTGACTTTCTTCATAGTTTTCATGTCTTATGTTCATCCTTTCGACTTTAGCAATCATCCCTGGACAATCCTCAACCTCATGACCAACAATCTTACAACAAAGACAAGTAGGACCTGTGCTAGGGAATTCCTTAGAAAAATGTTCTAATCTTCTGCAATTATAGCACAAAGTCAATCTTCTTTTTCTTTTAAACATTACCCAACCTCTTCTGTATTGCACACTAGGATCACAGTGTTGGACCTGCAATTTGCAAAAATTCTTTCCAGGTTCCTGCATCCACCTATTAGTCCAAAAACTCTTTCTATGCATAGGAATGACATATCTTTCTTCATTTCTATTAAATTTACTTAGATCAACTCTTTCTTCCAACTGCACCCTAGCCCTCAGAATAGGACAAAATCTATTAAACATTCCTAAATTAATGCTTTTGTAACAAAAAAATTCACTTATCTTACTCTTATCAAAGCACTAAGGTTTACCTCTTTTCTTCAGATCGGACTTATTTCTTAGAACATAGCTTCGCAATTCAAGTAGAGTATTGTGCACTTCAGCAGTCGATTTATGCATAGATCTTCTCTTTTCTTTACTTCAGTTCCCAGCAATCATAGTTTCAAGTCCTGGCAATGGAACCATTTGTTGGAAAAGGGGCAAACCCAGGGTTCAACACTTCAACAACGCACCAACAAAACCCTAACTATTAGCCCTTTTGGAAACACCTACAGAGCAGACGAAGTCTCACCCGAGGTAGAAGAAAGGGGGGTTACAGGACGTAGGTGTCTATAACCAAGATGGGACACAGGTCTATGATAATACACTTCACAGGGTATTCTATTAACAATTAGGAACAATATGCATTGGTTCACTAGCTTAATTAACATCACAGAACATAGACAAGGATAGATCGACGCAGTAAATATTGACAATATACCATTATCACTTAGCATTATAAGTTATATCTAACATATATTCATTCTTAACACAAGTAAAGCACTAAGCAATAACAGATCTATCTATCATACATAACAATCAAGGCACTAAGAAGATAAATAACAAGAATCATACAACACAAAGAACATCAAAGACACAAGATATATGTGGTTCACCCCAGTGTGGGGCTACATCCACCAACTACTTCGTATTATTTATTATTATTCAATCTCTTACATTCATTCTCTCTTGTGCACTAAGCCACAAAGTCGAGCTTCGCATCAGACATGAGATCTACGCATTGAATGCCAAATCCTCCTTCCTCTGGCCTAGATATTTAGATGGAAGTCCTTTTCCACCTATCCAATATCTCTTTACATTACATTCCTTCATGATCCAATCCTTGAGAAAAAACCCTTCTATGCTCTCTATGTCAAACAATCTCTCAATGTCCCACACAAGTATCAGGTGTCTTCTCCTTCACCCTTTCCATTATTTTATAACATTGATTTATGACCTAACCCTAATCTCCAAAGTGATTGATGGTTGATATTACTTCTCACCTCACTTGACATCAATGGGTATTATTTAATTCACTAATGTTAATTAAGTAATTTCTTTAAATAAAACTCAACTCACTATAAACACTTCTTTTCTACCGCACTCCCTGCCCAATTTGAGTCTGAATATCCCTCCAGCCTCACTCCATCACCTCCAAGATACCTTAACCCATACTCCATTGTACCTCTCAAGTACTTGAGCACATGCTTCATTGTTATCCAATGCACTTGTCTTGGCTCCACCACGAATATCCATGCAGCCTCACTCCATCACCTCCAAAATACCTCAACCCATACTCCATTGTACCTCTCAAGTACCTATGCACATGCTTCATTTCTATTTAATGCACCTTCTTCGGCTCCACCATGAACTGACTCAAGGTGTTCACAACAAAATATATAGTTGGTTTAGTGTTGACCAAATGCATCAAGGACCCTATTAGTTGCTTTTATATCCTGGGATCCACCAACTCTGAATCTGAAGTGGCAATGTTCTTCAGATTGGTAACCATAGGTGTAGCCATTGGTCTACAATCCTCCATCTTGAATCTCTTCAAGATATCTACTGCGTACTTCCCCTATCTAAGGAATATCTCTCTTGATACCTACCATACCTCTAATACTAATAAATAATGCATCAAGCCAATGTATTGCATCTCAAACTCAGTAGTGAAATCTACTTTTCACCCTCCAATAAGATCCTCTACACCTGTGAGAAACAAATCATCCACGTACAACGCCAATATGAGTGGATCATCCCCAACATATATGAAGTACAATTTAGGATCCATTTCACTCTTTTTAAATCCCATACTCAACAAGTATCTATGAATCATATAATACCATACCTTGGGTGCATGTTTGAGTCTGTATAAGGCTTTCTTAAGCCTACACATATGAGAATCCCTCTCATGTACCTCAAATCCATGAGGTTTCTCTATATATACTTAATCCTCAATAATATCATTGAGGAAATTTATATTCACATCCATCTGGTGAATGATCGACCTCATAACTAAAGAAATAGAAATATCAGCTCGAATAGAAGCAAACCTTGTGACTAGAGAAAATGTCTCCTCGTAGTGCACTCCGTATTTTTGGGAGAACCCTCTCACCATGAACCTCACCTTGAAATTCTTGTTGCTACCATCTGCAACATGGTTGATCTTGTAGAGACACCTAGAACTCACAACAAACTTCCCCTCTGATCTCAACACTATGTCCCAAACATCATTCCTCATAATAGAGGTGTACACCTCCACCATGGAATCTCGTCAAACCTTCTTATTTGTTGCTTCCTCAAAACTGGAAGGATCAACATCAATGATGCTACTCATAAGAACCATATAGTTAGGAAACTTCCTTGGAGACCTTCTCTCCTTGAATGCACTCCTAGGAGCCTCACAAACATCCCTCAATGTCTGCAATAGCCACTCAGGTCGTCTGAAATAACTGGAAGGGGATAACTTCTCCTCCCCACCTGAATTTTGACTCCATGAACTAGAAGTTGTCGATTGATTCTCATCCTTTGGATCTTGATGCTCATCATCCTCTATCACTTATGGTAACTACTAATATCTTCTAGATGCCAAGTTCTCCTCGAACTTAACATCTTTGCTCACAAATTTCTTTCGTTGTGTTGGTATGAAGATCGTGTAATCCTTTGAGGTCTCGTTGTACCCCAAAAATATACACTTTTGTCCTGAAGGCTTCAAATTCATACTCTTCTCCACAAGCACATAGTTTTAGTCTGGACAATCAAAGATCCTTAAATGTCTTATCTCTGACTTCCCCCTTGAGAATGCCTCCTCCATATTCTTATCCCAAAAATATCATGTGAGGACTCATGTTTTGCACATATATTGTCGTGTTTCATACCTCTACCCAAATAAATATAGGAAACTCCTAATCATGTATCATATCCATGGAAAAATCAATGAGGGACCAATTCTTTCTCTCTACAACCCCATTCTATTGAGGGTTGTATGAGACTCTCAGCTCCCTCTTGATCCCTACCTCCTTGCAGAAATACTTGATGTCGTTAAAGGTCTACTATCCCCCATTATCCGACTTTGAGACCTTGATATTCTTCCCTTTATGGTTCTCCACATGAGCCCTAAACTCCTATAACTTATTGAAGACCTCATCCTTGGTATTCATAAAGAAGATCCAGGTTTTCCTAGAAAAATAATCAATGAACGTCACATACTACGATGTTCCCTGCATTGATGCTACTGACATCATCCCACTCTCATATGAATGTATAAGATCTAATATCCCCTTGGGCCTACTCTCACTTCTTGGAAAAGAAAACTTGGCATTCTTGCTAAGTGCATACACTTTACACACTCCCTACTGCTCAACACTGAACTCTGGAAGACATGTAACAATATCGCTATGAATCACAAACACCCTATAGTGTAGGTTTTCAATTTTCTCAAGAAAATATATGTGACTAATTTCATATCTAGAAATTGCTTCCTAGTGATATAATTATCATTGAACAACTTTACATTGAAATTCTTAACTGAAAACATATGCAACGGAAACAACAAGATCATAGATTAATCATCAATACACAAGAGACACAATAATTATGTTAAGTAAACTTGTTAACATTAGAAATCCCGAGAGAAAAACCAGCCCTCCCAACCAATACAATATCACAAAAAATATGAGGGAAACCTTGTTGACGACGATTTTTGTCAATAGGACTTAGTTGGCAAAGCGTTGCTAGGCTCCCTCTCTAATCACACTACTTTCGCAAAGTTTCTCGTTTTCTCATTAAATATTGGTGCATTGTCTGTAAGTGAATTTATTGTGACACTTGACTTACTACTATGCAGATTTTGTGACACACTTGTCCAAAGACCCTTATATCACTATAGTTGATCTATAGTCCCACCTTATTCACACTTGCTTGCGCAAAGTCTCGCATGTTCCCGCTGAGTCACTACTACACATTAAAAGAAGATGGTTAGTGATTAATTTTGAGGTTGCACATGATACAATATTGGTATATTTGTTGATTTGTTGAAGTTCTAAAACTATCTCATTTGGCTCTCATTTCCCATACACCTCTTTTTTGCTATGACCTTTTTAAATAAAGAAAAGTAAACCAATTATCTAAATTCATTCATGTGATAAACCCTTCATATTACTTATGTATGTTCTCATGATTCTCTTTCCAAAGAAGTATACTCATATCTCTCCGATATTTACTTACATCATAAAGGTAATATAAAGTTTCATTTTGGTTATGATTAAAATATTGTTTCATGGCCATATCCCCATTCTCACTTAATCCCATGTCCTATCCTAATATTTAATCATACTAAACCTTCTTTAAGATTATCCTCATGCCATATCTTGGGTTTTTAAAGAAAAAAAAAGGGGAACGTGGTATGAATTGGAGTATATGATATCTTGGCTAACAAAAGGTCAAACTTATCAAAGGGAATTTCCAAGTGTGATGCCAATAAATGCTCCACCCAATCCCCTGTATATATGCATCAGGTCTGACAAAGTGTGGGAAGTTGAGAACCCACATACATAAGAGTGAATGTGTCTGATAAAGGTTATCGAGTTGTTGTGGATCCAATTGTCCCAATCATCTTTCAACCAAAAAAAGGCATTTTTTTTTGCATACAGTCAAACAGAGAAAATCTGCCTCGAAACAACAACAGGGACATCAATATCTTCCAAATCAGACTTTAATCCAATGATACACTTTCGGTCCTGGCGTGTTGGATTCTTTTATTTTCTTTAGGAAATTGCCTTAATTTCATTTCCTTTGGATATGCAGCACAGTCACTTCTGGCAGTGCTGGGGTCTGTGCAAATTATATTTAATGTGGCATTTTCTTATTTTGTTCTTGAAGGAAAGGTCACAAGAAGTGTGCTTCTTGCCACTACGCTTATTGTTGTTTTTTGGAACATCTTCCTTGTTGGGTTTGAAAAGGGGAAAGAGGAATTTCAATACTTGGAAGGAACAATGACAGATCCTATTGTCATCAACTGCTTCCTCTTCCTTATGCGATTGTTTCAGGTGTTGTTGGAGTGCATTCTATGCTTTTGCCAAATCTTGATCCAATTACTACGATTGTATTCGCAGGAATTTCCTTGCTAGCACCTGATGTTTCCAAAGGATCTGGGCAAAATCTTCCTTCTAAATCATTTCATGAGTCTTTATCTTTGATGCGCGATTTTGATAGATCATATGAAGAGTCACTAGACGAATCAATGCAAGAGAAGGAAGATTCTTGGTGCAAACCCTGCTTACAAATGCCAACAAACTCTCGGAAAGGAAAAGATCACATGCGCATTCTCTGTGGGATTAGGCCAAGATCAAATGCATGCTTCACTAGTTTTTGCGATGCCTATGGTACCGCCTCGTATGACTGGATTCCCGTATGACTGCAAATATTTCATCACAGAGTCCGAGATATTTTATAAACCCAAGCAGTAAGTTTCATAATTGCACCAGTCGGAAGCATTGAGATGCATGCATTACTTTTGGTTAGATTTCAGATGTTGATACAATTGTATGGAGGAAGAGGAAAACAATGCACCTTCTGCCCGATTTGATAATGGCATGAGAAAAGACCCTCCAGTTTTTGTACCTTTACAAGTATTTTTTCTTCACCTCAAGGCTCCAGAATATTTGAATCCAAGGAACGAACTTGTGCGATCAAATGCCATCATGAATCTCGACAGGCAAAAGAAGTATGTTCTTCCATTCATCAAGCTATGATTACTTATGGCCCAATTGTTCAGTGATTTGAATTCAGGGACTAGAAAGGGAAATGGTAAGGAAATGATATGCTGGTGCGGGAGTTGGCGAAGGAGGTGGAGCAACGTTCAGAATGCTAACTATATCTACATGATTCAAAACGTGGGCAACTCAAATACACAGAGCGCGCATCAACCTCTACATCTGAGATAACAACAACGAATTTTTTTTGTTAGTAATGTGTTAAAGAAGTCCCCAGACGGTTCGAATTCGGTTACAAAACTATCTAACTGAAGGAACCGTTCACTAAAATAAATAAAATGAACAACGCCCAACAGAGGAAAAAAAAAGGGAGAAATTCTTAGGAAGATAAAAAATTTATGAGGGAGATATTAGCTCATAAATAAAATCAGAGAGAGAACTTTGGCAGGAATTTCATAGAATGATATGTTGAGAGTGTTGTGAGGACTGTCTCATTTCATCCTTTCCCTACGTCTTCAACAGATATTGACTAAATCGTCGGCAATAGGGGTGTTGTGAAGCAACGAAGAGGATAAGCAAGGATGAGTTTGTTGGTCTTTATGAGGTAAATATTTACTTGTTTATTTGTTGTAATAAGACTCTATTTGATTTGGTGCTAATCAGTTTTACTATGCAGGTTCTCTCCTTGTGATTTTCCATCATGGCTCTATTCCTTCTTGGCTCAACTTTCTTTTTCTTCTTCATGCTTGATCTTTCTATTGTACGTTGCGTCTAGAAGAACTAAAGTCCCTCGTCTACACAGAGACTTGAATATTTTGATGATTTATGATTTTGTATGGGAAAGTTTTTAAATGGAAATCCACTCTATGTTATTCTGGATATCTCTTGATTTTTCTTTAAAATCCTTAGTTTCCTCATCTTTATTTTACACTTTGATTTCAAAAATAAAAATTAAAAAAAATAGATAATTTTTTAAAGAAACAAACAAAAACATTGTATTTTTGTTTATAATAATGTGTATAATATTTTTAGTTTGTTAATGTGCATAAACTTTTTGTCTTGTCTACTTTATTGTTTTAATTTTATTACTTTTTACATCGTAACTCATAAATAATAAAAAAACATAAAATGTTATATCAAGCAAATGTCGTTTTTCTATATGCTTCAAACTAATGTTATAAGTTTTCTCTTTAAGTAAATCATTTTAAATCTAAAATAGTTTATTAACTTCTGTAGCTTTTAGTTAAATTTGTTTTAATTTACCTTTTGTTAAAATAAACAAGAATATTTCCTTTTAATTTTATCCTTTGTTTTTCTTTTATTTTCATTTTATTATGTCTATTGTATAAAACTTCACATAGAAATAATTGAATTGTAAATAGCATAAAATCATAAAATCACATAAAAAATAAAAATTGTTAAAAGGTCAAATTACAAGGCAAAAGGATCTATGATTGGACTGTAGGTTAGGAGAAAATTAGCTTAGACTTCAATGCATATTATTGTCTGGGGATTTAAGCCTAGGGTGATATTCTCGCTTCTTCACGCCTAACCCCACGGGAAGTTGAAAATGTTGATGTTGGAAACTTCTTAGTCTTTTGACGTCGACATATTTTTGGCGACCATACTGCGGAGAACCGTTCCATGGTTTGTTCCTAGTTTTTGTTTTAATTCTTTCAATTTTCCTGGACCTCAATGTCTCAATCGATTGGAAGCTTGTTTGGTGGTTGTAACCCTGTGGTTTCAACTACTAACCCTGGGAAATTCATTCACAAGTATGGCATGTTTGAGTTCGAATAAGACCTAAACAGTTCCCCTTGGTTTGTGCCCACTCCCTTGAAGTTCTCTCACCCGGTGAACCCTTTACCTCACAAATTCAAGAATCATTTGCCTCTCTTCCATGGCGATGGAACTGTTACAGCGATAGAACACCTTCATGCATTTTCGAATGCTTGCACCATTCTCGGAGTAAATAATAATGATAGTTGTATGTTGTTGTTTATGAATTCCCTTCAAGGCGATGTTGCCTCCTTATTTTCCAACCTTCTTGATGGATGCATTTCTTCCTGGTTTGATTTGTCTAGCTAGTTTAATTCTACTCTTGGGCATTTAGATAATCCTTACAAGCATCTTAAGAGATTTAATCAATTACGTATGAAGGATAATGAGAGCATTCTTACTTTTAATCTTCAGTTTATCAAGTTATGCAATCTAATTCCTACTCTCATTCGCCCTACCAACTTGGCTGCTCTGTTGCATTACTAAAAACTTTTTCCCCCTCTTTACCAATGGCGGTTGGAAGAAAAGAACGTTCAAAACCTAGAGCTAGCCCTATCCACTTGCCTCGACTTCAAAGAGAAAATCCGTAGAACATGTTACTCCTTTAGCGGTTATGACCAGAAATTGTCTTATTTTATCCCCATCATTAAGAGTTTTCAAGATCGCATATTCTTTTTTGAGTCTCAATCCTCAAATGATGTTGGGAGTATATCTCAGGAGCCCTCCCTCTCAGGGCCTAATTATAATGAATCAAATACTTGTGGAAAATAGCTTGGATGTGAAAAAGATTATGATTATATCATGATGCTCAATGATCAATCCAGCTCTCATATATCAAACTTCATCCTTCATAAGCCTCATGAAAAAACTCAATTTCAAAATCACCTTTTATGTCAAGCTTCTTATCTGCACGCATACAATGGAAATTTTGATTATGCAAATGAAGAAATCTATGCTAATTATGTCAAGACAACTTATGATACATTTGTATTCGATGATGATGTTAATGAGTGGTCAATACAAATTCATGAGAACCAACATGACTTTACTGATGCGGATATCTATGATTCCAATCAAGATTTTAATTTGTATAAATTTCGCTAATCCTTTGTTTCAATCAAAAGAGGATAAAGGACCAGGGATGATTTTAAGGATGGAAATTTATTTTAAAATGTAGAAACCTTGGTGAATATTTGGCGATATTTTTTTAAAATGTAGAAACCATAAATGTTTGGCGATATTTTTTTTAAAATATTCAGATTTAAAAATATTTTATATAGTTTTTATAAAATTTTGACGATTTTTAAGGTAAAATAATTTTATCCTATAGAATTTGGGCGAATCATTTTTAAAATAGCGAATCTCATTTTTGGAAAAACCATGGAAAATTAGCCCATGAGAAAAATTTAGCCCCTAAAATCATCTATGTAAAGGACCTGGCACCATCAAGCAAGTCCCTCCTGTGCACAATTTTTATTTCAATGATAGTAACTATTGTAGGTACATTCTTATGCTTTCTAATCCATGTTATGAATCTTCTTTTCATCATGACGATCATGTTCCTGAGAGAAAGGTCCCCAGAGGTGATATTAATTTGTTTGATGAATTCATGAATCATCCTTTTGAGGTACAAACACTAAACCCTAAATCTAATTCAATCAATGCCTTCATCATTACTGGTAAAGCATATGTTGGTTGGCATGTCTTGGAGGTTGTTGGCCGTTTATTTTGGATTTTGATTAATCATATTTGCACACTGTATACATATGTTGGTTGGCATCTTGGTTTTTCCTCCATGCATAAATTTATCAAACCCATAAAGCATGCATGCAAAGCAGGTGACGCAATCCTTTATGCTAAATTTCATTCGACCTAAGCCCAAGCTAATGGTTTATTTCCTCTATAAATAAATAAACAAAAAAATTAGTAATAATAATAAATAATGATAATAATGAAAATTTTTGGGAAGGGCTAGATTAGTTTTGGGTTGATTTTGCATTTACTCAGTTTATTTTCTAGCTTTTATTTCTTTCGTTTTCTTTTTCTTTTTTTTCCCTTTCTTACGGCTAGAAGTGATGGAGCAATGATTGGTGATATTAAAAGGTATGCTATCTTTATATTTTTAACTGATTGACCAAATGTGTCTTGGTGGACATCAGACTTGTAGGTGAACTAAGTTGCCTTCCTTTGTCAGGATTCATCGCTTGTCTACCATTCGCTTGCTATGCGAGACATCCTCGCTCATCACGTTCATCAGTCCTATCCCCTTCTCCTTATTTCCATTTCTCCATCCCCTTAATTTTGAGATACCTCCAGCATACATGTTGTGGACACTCAATGTTTTGGGTCTTTCCCTCAATGCATATCCACGACAATTTTATATCCGCATAATCATTTTGTCAAGTTTCGAAGAGTTGTCCCTTCGAGTTATATAATAGGTCCAAACCCCCTCATACTTACCACCTTTCATGAGTTATTCCCGAAGTCCTGATCCATGAATACCTTGACCTCCATCGTGTCTCCCCCTGTTGTATAGCCTAGTCCACCTAACCCTATCATCATTTTCTTGTCCCACATTGAGTCACCCTCAGTTCTGCCATTACCCTTCCCCTTTCCCTGCAGAAATCCAAGAGTCATAAGTTATTGTTTAAAGCTTGCACTCCACTATAAGCGACGCACATCTGTTGGTTGGAAGTTGTTGACAACAATTTTTGCCAACAGGACTTAGCAGGTAAAGCAGTGTCAGACTCCCTCTCCAGTCACACTACTTTCGCAAAGTTTCGATTTTTCTCATTAAATATTGGCGCATTGTTCATAAGTGAATTTATTGTGACGCTCAACTAACTACTAAGTAGAGCCTGTGACACACTTGTCCAAATAACCTTATATCACTATAGTTGATCTATAGTCTCGCCTTATTCGCACTCACTTGCGCAAAGTCTCGCATGCTCCTACTGATTTTTTGCTACACATTAAAGAAGATGGTCGGTGATTAATTTTGAGGTTCCACATGATCCAGTATTGGTAAATTTGTTGAAATTCTAAAACTATCTCGTTTGGCTCTCATGTTCCATACACCTTTTTTTTTTCTATAACCTTTTTAAATAATTTAAATAAATAAAAGTAAACCAATTATCTAAATTCATTCATGTGATAAACCCTTCATATTACTTATGTATATTCTCATGATTCTTCCAAGGAAGTATACTCATATCCCTCTAATATTTACTTACATCATAAAGGTAATATAAAGTTTCCTTTTGGTTATGATTAAAATATTGTTTCATGACCATATCCACATTCTCACTTAATCCCATGTCCTATCCTAATATTTAATCATACTAAACCTTCTTTAGGATTATCCTCATGCCATATCATGGGGTTTTAAAGAAAAAAAAAGGGGAACGTGCTATGAATTGGAGTATATGATATCTTGGCTAACAAAAGGCATCGAACTTATCAAAGGGAATTTCCAAGTGTGATGCCAAGAAATGCTCCACCCAATCCCCTGTATATATGCATAAGGCCTAACAGAACGTAGGAATTCGTGAACCCATAGACATAAGAATGAATGTGTCTGATAACGGTTATCGATTTTTTGTGGAGCCAATTGTCCCAACCATTTTTCAGCAAATAGAGGCATTTTTTTTTTCATACAGTCAGACAGAGAAAATCCACCCTGAAACAACAAAAGGGACAACAATAGCTTCCAAATCAAACTTTAAGCCAATAATACACTTGCGGTCCTCCCGTGTTGGATGATTTTATTTCCTCTAGGAAATTGCATTAATTTCATTTCCTTTGGATATGCAGTACAGTCACTTCTGGCAGCGATGGGGTACGTGCAAATAATATTTAATGTGGCATTTTCTTATTTTGTTCTTGAAGGAAAGGTCACAATAAGCACGATTCTTGCCACTACGCTTTTGTTTTTTTGGAAACATCCTCCTTATTGGGTTTGAAAAGGGGAAAGACGGATTTCAATACTTGGAAGGCACATGGACAGATCCTATTGGCATCAACTTCTTCGTCTTCTTGGCTGGGACACGAGGTGAGGCTTCTCCCTAGTTGACTTCGTCAGGTAGCGATGGGGCGTTATCATAGAATAGTTCTTCCTGTCACCCAGATTGAAATTGTTGTTCTGTAGTAACAGGATCTGTCTCAACTGAATTCCAACTACGCATATTCCTTTCAGGATGTACACGATGATCAGGGTGTACTCATAGTCTCAGGGAATGTTTTCGCGGTTAACCGTTCTAGTCAAAGGTGGGATATACTATGGTAAAGATCGAGGGGATCATCTTTGCATTAGCCAGATCGTCGTGAGGCTTACTTCACTGCTCAGTCGCGAGGTTAACATGGCTAGAATGATGTCCAATCAAAGGGGAATCCTGCAATCCCCTAGTCGATGAAACCTATACTCCTTCAGACAACGATTTGTCAGCCATTAGCTTCCTTAGGACTTCCTCGACAGACTTCTCTAGTGCACTAGGTTCACCCGACATTCAAACTTTTAAACAGACGGGTTGGGGTAGGTGAACAGACAGGTGGGGTAGACAATCAGACGACGAGGTATAGATTCAGATAACATAGCTCGACACTTAGACAATTCTCTGTTAGCTCAGTAATCACGGGTGGAAAAAAGTGGTCCCGGCGTAGCGACCGATGAGTTAAATAAGCGAGCGTCGTAATGGATTCTTCCAACGGACAGGAATGCTTCCATCAATGTGAATCTATCTGTTATGGCACTATTTCAATGTCCAAAATCTCATAAATGCATTTTCTAGTCATTCTGGAGCGTCGTTCTAATGGTCGGGGCGCCTCCAACGGTCATATAAATTTGTCAGGGTGAAGTCCCATTTTACGTGGTCCTGCTATTCTAGCGAGATTCAAATCCAGCGAACGTGTCTCCTATGAGGTTCAAGTCTTCCATCTGTTCTTTGTAGTTTCTTGCAGCTTTTCCAACTTAGCTTTCTTTTTATTGAGCTTCCTTGCCTTATTTCCTGTGACCTGATTCTCTCTAACTGTTTCTGGAATCCTCTTTCCATTCTTATTCTTATCTTCTCCTAGCGTGGTGACTTCACATTGTTTATGTGCCTTCAAAGGATCTGAAGTTAATATCCCTTCTCTTAATACGTCCTGGGTGGGTATTCTTCTTTCCTGCATAGATAGGTCCTTCATGCCTTCTTGCATTCTTTCAATTTTGATAGCTAATTCTCTTTCTTTTTGTCCCTCCTACGTTGTTACTTTATTTTTTTGCTTCGACTTATCCTCCTGTTCTTCTATTAGTTGATCTATTTTTCTGGCTATGAAATCCCTTTGTTCTTGCTTTTTCTTTTTTGTAGCTTCTTCCTCTCCTTTCCTTCTGATTTGATCCTTCTCAATCCAAGGCTTACCTAGTAAAAGTGGGAAAGGGGCGTTGTTCTCAACAAACTTAATGACTTCAAATTCTTGTTTAGTCAATGTTCCATGCACAATAATAGGTATATTAGTAACTCTTCCACATAGGGTTATCATCTTTCCTTTAAACAAGCATATCCTTCCAGTGAAGGTACCACAATAGGCTTCCCCCAAATTTCCCAATTGTCTTCTGTCATAATATTCACTTGTGTTTCTTCATCCAAGACAAACTCTATGTCGAAGTATTCTATTCTTATACTTATGCATTTTTTTTACTTTCAGGATCTCTGGTAAACTGACATATTTATGAACATCCATCATTTCTTTCAACTATACTAATGTAGTATGAACTTCTTTCTCTTTATGACTCTCTAACATGCCCTTAGTCTGCTGAATTTCTTCATAGTTTTATTGTCTTATGTTCATCCTTTCGACTTTAGAAATCATCCTTGGACAATCCTCAACCTCATGACCAACAATCTTACAACAAAGACAAGTAGGACCTGTGCCAGGGAATTCCTTAGCAAGATGTCTCAATCTTCTGCAATTATAGCACAAAGTCAATCTTGTTTTTCTTTTAAACGTTCCCCAACCTCTTCTGTACTGCACACTAGGATCACAGTGTTGGACCTACAATCTGCAAAAAATCTTTCTAGGTTCTGGCATCCACTTATTAGTCCAAAAACTCTTTCTATGCATAGGAATGACATATCTTTCTTCATTTCTATTAAATTTACTTATATCAACTCTTTCTTCCAACTGCACCCTATCCCTCAGACTAGGACAAAATCTATTAAATATACCTAAATCAATGCTTTGGTAACAAAAAATTTCACTTATCATACTCTTATCAAAGCACCAAGCTTTACCTCTTTTCTTCAAATCAGATTTATTTCTTAGAACATAGCTTTGCAAGTCAAGTAGAGTATTGTGCACTTCAGCAACAGATCTATGCAAAGAGCTTCTCTTTTCTTTACTTTAGTTCCCAACAATCATAGTTTCAAGTCCCGACAATGGAACCATTTGTTGGCAAAGTGGAAAACCCAGTGTTCAACGCTTCAACAACACACCAACAAAACCCTAACTACCGGCCCTTTTGGCAACACCTGGGGAGCAGATGAAGTCTCACCCGAGGTAGAAGAAAGGGGGGTTATAGGATGCAGGTGTCTATAACCAAGATGGGACACAGGTCTATGATAATACACTTCACAGGGTATTCTATTAACAATTAGGAACAATATGCATTGTTTCACTAGCTTAATTAACATCACAGAACATAGCCAAGGATAGATCGACGTAGTAAATATTGACAGTATACCATTATCACTTAGCATTATAAGTTAGATCTAACATCTATTCATTCTTAACACAAGTAAAGCACTAAGAAATAATGGATCTATCTATCATACATAACAATCAAGGCACTAAGAAAATAAATAACAAGAATCATACAGCACAAAGCACATCAAAGACACAAGATATATGTGGTTCACCCCAGTGTGGGGCTACATCCACCAACTACTTCGTATTATTTATTATTATTCAATATCTTACATTCATTCTCTCCAGTGCACTAAGCCACAGAGTCGAGCTTCGCATCAGACATGAGATCTGTGCATTGAACGCCAAATCCTCCTTCCCAAAACTATGTCAGGGCACAAGGCAAACTTCTCTATCGAGCACAAAGCCTTACATACACATTCTGTTGCACAAAGAAACTCATAACTACTTTCACTTAGCCACCAAGATTTTTCTTCTTGTCTCTATCTACTTCTACCATACATTATTATCTATTTATACTTTTACAATTCCTTACAAAAAGGCCTAAACATAGGTAAACCCATGGGTCGACATCCCATAACACATTACAAAAACCTAAATAACCCCTTGTCGGGTCCACATATCCCGCAAAACAAGTGAGATCCACAATCTCAAATCCGCCTGGGCACTCCATCTTCGACCATTGTGTTGAAGTCCAAAAGGTGGTCCAAACCTGACCAAGGTTTCCTCAAAACTTGGTCGAGGGCCAACATATTTCCTCCCTAAAATCCTTAAGAGATATTTTCTCTCAAATATCTTGGAGATCCCATTTTAGTGGATCTAATGAGTGATCCTCCCCATGGTTGTTAAGCCTTCAAATCCTATATAATAAGGGATTTCCATGGAGAAGAGTAAGGCAAATTTGAGGTATCAAACTTATGAACTTGGGAGGAAGCTTCTGGGTATCAAACTTATGATCTTGGGAGAATCTTGCACGGGATGGATGAGGAGGACTTGGAGAGGTTTCTGCAAATGCATCTACAAATTGTAAGTGTCTTTTTAATGTTCTCATTAATATATGCTTGGCCTATCTCCTTCTAGTTTATGTATCTTTACATATGCTTGTCTATTATGGATGAATTTGGTTTGAATTAATCTTATACATTGAAACATGCGATATATATGTGACTCATACCATAATACATGTGTTGTCTATGGCGATCGATCCTTCTACTACACACTTTCTATCTCTCTTCCTTTGGCCTAGATATTTAGATGGAAGTCCTTTTCCACCTATCCAATATATCTTTACATTATAGTCCTTCATGATCCAATCCTTGAGAAAAAATCCTTCTTTTCTCTCTATGTCAAACAATCTCTCAATGTCCCACACAAGTATCAGGTGTCTTCTCCTTCACCCTTTCCATTCTTTTATAACATTTATTTATGACCTAACCCTAATCTCCAAAGTGATTGATGGTTGATATTACTTCTCACCTCACTTGACATCAATGGATATTATTTAATTCACTAATATTAATTAACTAATTTCTTTAAATAAAACTCAACTCACTAAAAACACTTTTTTTCTACTGCACTCCCTGCCCAATTTGAGTCTGAATATCCCTGCAGCCTCACTCCATCACCTCCAAGATACCTTAACCCATACTCCATTGTACCTCTCAAGTACTTGAGCACATGCTTCATTGTTATCCAATGCACTTGTCTTGGCTCCACCATGAATATCCATGCAGCCTCACTCCATCACCTCCAAAATACCTCAACCCATACTCCATTGTACCTCTCAAGTACCTATGCACATGCTTCATTTCTATTTAATGCACATTCCTCGGCTCCACCATGAACTAACTCAAGGTGTTCACAACAAAATATATAGTTGGTTTAGTGTTGACCAAATGCATCAAGGACCCTATTAGTTGCTTTTATATCCTAGGATCCACCAACTCTGAATCTAAAGTGGCAATGTTCTTCAGATTGGTAACCATAGGTGTAGCCATTGGTCTACAATCCTCCATCTTGAATCTATTCAATATCTCTACTGCGTACTTCCCCTATCTAAGGAATATCTCTCTTGATACCTACCATACCTCTAATACTAATAAATAATGCATCAAGCCAATGTATTGCATCTCAAACTCAGTAGTGAAATCTACTTTTCACCCTCCAATAAGATCCTCTACACCTGTGAGAAACAAATCATCCACGTACAACGCCAATATGAGTGGATCATCCCCAACATATATGAAGTACAATTTAGGATCCATTTCACTCTTTTTAAATCCCATACTCAACAAGTATCTATGAATCATATAATACCATACCTTGGGTGCATGTTTGAGTCTGTATAAGGCTTTCTTAAGCCTACACATATGAGAATCCCTCTCATGTACCTCAAATCCATGAGGTTTCTCTATATATACTTAATCCTCAATAATATCATTGAGGAAATTTATATTCACATCCATCTGGTGAATGATCGACCTCATAACTAAAGAAATAGAAATATCAGCTCGAATAGAAGCAAACCTTGTGACTAGAGAAAATGTCTCCTCGTAGTGCACTCCGTATTTTTGGGAGAACCCTCTCACCATGAACCTCACCTTGAAATTCTTGTTGCTACCATCTGCAACATGGTTGATCTTGTAGAGACACCTAGAACTCACAACAAACTTCCCCTCTGATCTCAACACTATGTCCCAAACATCATTCCTCATAATAGAGGTGTACACCTCCACCATGGAATCTCGTCAAACCTTCTTATTTGTTGCTTCCTCAAAACTGGAAGGATCAACATCAATGATGCTACTCATAAGAACCATATAGTTAGGAAACTTCCTTGGAGACCTTCTCTCCTTGAATGCACTCCTAGGAGCCTCACAAACATCCCTCAATGTCTGCAATAGCCACTCAGGTCGTCTGAAATAACTGGAAGGGGATAACTTCTCCTCCCCACCTGAATTTTGACTCCATGAACTAGAAGTTGTCGATTGATTCTCATCCTTTGGATCTTGATGCTCATCATCCTCTATCACTTATGGTAACTACTAATATCTTCTAGATGCCAAGTTCTCCTCGAACTTAACATCTTTGCTCACAAATTTCTTTCGTTGTGTTGGTATGAAGATCGTGTAATCCTTTGAGGTCTCGTTGTACCCCAAAAATATACACTTTTGTCCTGAAGGCTTCAAATTCATACTCTTCTCCACAAGCACATAGTTTTAGTCTGGACAATCAAAGATCCTTAAATGTCTTATCTCTGACTTCCCCCTTGAGAATGCCTCCTCCATATTCTTATCCCAAAAATATCATGTGAGGACTCATGTTTTGCACATATATTGTCGTGTTTCATACCTCTACCCAAATAAATATAGGAAACTCCTAATCATGTATCATATCCATGGAAAAATCAATGAGGGACCAATTCTTTCTCTCTACAACCCCATTCTATTGAGGGTTGTATGAGACTCTCAGCTCCCTCTTGATCCCTACCTCCTTGCAGAAATACTTGATGTCGTTAAAGGTCTACTATCCCCCATTATCCGACTTTGAGACCTTGATATTCTTCCCTTTATGGTTCTCCACATGAGCCCTAAACTCCTATAACTTATTGAAGACCTCATCCTTGGTATTCATAAAGAAGATCCAGGTTTTCCTAGAAAAATAATCAATGAACGTCACATACTACGATGTTCCCTGCATTGATGCTACTGACATCATCCCACTCTCATATGAATGTATAAGATCTAATATCCCCTTGGGCCTACTCTCACTTCTTGGAAAAGAAAACTTGGCATTCTTGCTAAGTGCATACACTTTACACACTCCCTACTGCTCAACACTGAACTCTAGAAGACATGTAACAATATCGCTATGAATCACAAACACCCTATAGTGTAGGTTTTCAATTTTCTCATGAAAATATATGTGACTAATTTCATATCTAGAAATTGCTTCCTAGTGATATAATTATCATTGAACAACTTTACATTGAAATTCTTAGCTGAAAACATATGCAACGGAAACAACAAGATCATAGATTAATCATCAATACACAAGAGACACAATAATTATGTTAAGTAAACTTGTTAACATTAGAAATCCCGAGAGAAAAACCATCCCTCCCAACCAATACAATATCACAAAAAATATGAGGGCAACCTTGTTGACGACGATTTTTGTCAATAGGACTTAGTTGGCAAAGCGTTGCTAGGTTCCCTCTCTAGTCACACTACTTTCGCAAAGTTTCTCGTTTTCTCATTAAATATTGGTGCATTGTCTGTAAGTGAATTTATTGTGACACTTGACTTACTACTAAGCAGATTTTGTGACACACTTGTCCAAAGACCCTTATATCACTATAGTTCATCTATAATCCCGCCTTATTCACACTTGCTTGCGCAAAGTCTCGCATGTTCCCGCTGAGTCACTGCTGCACATTAAAAGAAGATGGTCAATGATTAATTTTGAGGTTGCACATGATACAATATTGATATATTTATTGATTTGTTGAAGTTCTAAAACTATCTCATTTGGCTCTCATTTCCCATACACCTTTTTTTTTGCTATGACCTTTTTAAATAAAGAAAAGTAAACCAATTATCTAAATTCATTCATGTGATAAACCCTTCATATTTCTTCTGTATATTCTCATGATTCTCTTTCCAAAGAAGTATACTCATATCCCTCCAATATTTACTTACATCATAAAGGTAATATAAAGTTTCATTTTGGTTATGATTAAAATATTGTTTCATGGCCATATCCCCATTCTCACTTAATCCCATGTCCTATCCTAATATTTAATCATACTAAACCTTCTTTAAGATTATCCTCATGCCATATCTTGGGTTTTTAAAGAAAAAAAAAGGGGAACATGCTATGAATTGGAGTATATGATATCTTGGCTAACAAAAGGTCGAACTTATCAAAGGGAATTTCCAAGTGTGATGCCAAGAAATGCTCCACCCAATCCCCTGTATATATGCATCAGGTCTGACAAAGCGTGGGAAGTTGAGAACCCACATACATAAGAGTGAATGTGTCCGATAAAGGTTATCGAGTTGTTGTGGATCCAATTGTCCCAATCATCTTTCAGCCAAAAAAAAGGCATTTTTTTTTTCATACAGTCAAACAGAGAAAATCCGCCTCGAAACAACAACAGGGACATCAATATCTTCCAAATTAGACTTTAATCCAATAATACACTTTTGGTCCTGGCGTGTTGGATGCTTTTATTTTCTCTAGGAAATTGCCTTAATTTCATTTCCTTTGGATATGCAGCACAATCACTTCTGGCAGTGCTAGGGTCTGTGCAAATTATATTTAATGTGGCATTTTCTTATTTTGTTCTTGAAGGAAAGGTCACAAGAAGTGTGCTTCTTGCCACTACGCTTATTGTTGTTTTTTGGAAACATCTTCCTTGTTGGGTTTGAAAAGGGGAAAGAGGGATTTCAATACTTGGAAGGAACAATGACAAATCCTATTGTCATCAACTGCTTCCTCTTCCTTATGTGATTGTTTCAAGTGTTGTTGGAGTGCATTCTGTTCTTTTTCCAAATCTTGATCCAATTACTACGATTGTATTCGTGGGCATTTCCTTGCTAGCACCTGATGTTTCCAAAGGGTCTGGGCAAAAGATTCCTTCTAAATCATTTCATGAGTCTTTATCTTTGATGTGCGATTTTGATAGATCATATGAAGAGTCACTAGATGAATCAATGCAAGAGAAGGAAGATTCTTGGTGCAAACCCTTCTTACAAATGCCAACAAACTCTAGGAAAGGAAAAGATCGCATGCGCATTCTCTGTGGGATTAGGCCAAGATCAAATGCATGCTTCACTAGTTTTTGCGATGTCTATGGTACTGCCTCGTATGACTGCAAATATTTCATCACAGAGTCCGAGATATTTTATAAACCCAAGCAGTAAGTTTCATAATTGCACCAGTCGGAAGCATTGATATGCATGCGTTACTTTTGGTTAGATTTCAGACGTTGATACAATTGTGTGGAGGAAGAGGAAAACAGTGCACCTTCTGCCCGATTTGATAATGGCATGGGAAAAGACCCTCCAGTTTCCCTACCTTTACAAGTATTTTTTCTTCACCTCAAGGCTCCATAATATTTGAATCCAAGGAACGAACTCGTGCGATCAAATGCCATCATGAATCTCGACAGGCAGAAGAAGTATGTTCTTCCATTCATCAAGCTATGATTACTTATGGCCCAATTGTTCAGTGATTTGAATTCAGGGACTAGAAAGGGAAATGGTAAGGAAATGATATGCTAGTGCGGGAGTTGGTGAAGGAGGTGGAGCAACGTTCAGAATGCTAACTGGATCTACATTATTCAAAACGTGGGAAACGCTTACATGATTCAAAACATGGGCAACGCAAAGACATAGAGCGTGCATCAACCTCTACATATGAGATAACAACCACGAATTATTTTTGTTAGTAATGTGTTAAAGAAGTCCCCAGACGGTTCGAATTCAGTTACAAAACTATCTAACTGAAGGAACCGTTCACTAAAATAAATAAAATGAGCAACGCCCAACAGAGGAAAAGAAGAAGGGAGAAATTCTTAGGAAGATAAAATTTTTATGAGGGAGATATTATCTCATAAATAAAATCAGTGAGAGAACTTTGGCAGGAATTTCATAGAATGATATGTTGAGAGTGTTGTGAGGACTGTCTCATTTCATCATTTTCCTACATCTTCAACAGATATTGACTAAATCGTTGGCAATAGGGGGTCTTGTGAAGCTGCAGCGAAGAGGATAAGCAAGGATGAGTTTGTTGGCCTTCATGAGGTAAAGATTTACTTGTTTAGTTTGTTGTAATAAGATTCTATTTGATTCAGCGCTAATCAATTTTACTATGCAGGTTCTCTCCTTGTGATTCACCACCATGGCTCCATTCCTTCTTGGCTCAACTTTCTTTTTCTTCTTCGTGCTTGGTCTTTCTATTGTACATTGCATCTAGAAGGACTAAAAACCACATACTTGTCCCTCGTCTACACAGAGACTTGAATATTTTGATGATTTATGATTTTGTATGGAAAAGATTTTAAATGGAAATCCACTCTATGTTATTCTGAATATCTCTTGATTTTTTTTTAAAATTCTTAGTTTCCTCATCTTTATTTTACACTTTGATTTCATAAATAATAATAAAAAAAATAGATAATTTTTTAAAGAAAGAAACAAAAACATTGTATTTTTGTTTATAATCATGTGTATAAGGTTTTTAGTTTGTTAATGTGCATAAACGTTTTGTCTTGTCTACTCTATTGTTTTAATTTTATTAATTTTTTACATCCTAACTCATAAATAATAATAAAAACATAAAATGTTATATAAGCAAATGTCGTTTCTCTATATGCTTCAAACTAATGTTATAAGTTTTCCCTTTAAGTAAATTATTTTAAATTTAACATAGTTTATTAACTTTTGTAGCTTTTAGTTAAATTTGTTTTAATTTACCTTTTGTTAAAATAAACAAGAACATTTCCTTTTACTTTTATCATTTGTTTTTTTTTTATTTTCATTTTATTACGTCTATTGTATAAAACCTCACATAGAAATAATTTAATTGTAAATAGCATAAAATCACATAAAAATTAAAAAATGTTAAAAAGTCAAATTACAAAGCAAAAGGATCTATGATTGGACTGTAGGTTAGGAGAAAATTAGCTTAGACTTCAATGCACATTATTTTCTAGGGATTTAATCCTAGGGTGATATTCTCGCTTCTTCTCGCCTAACCCAACGGGAGGTTGAAAATGTTGATGTTGGAAACTTCTTAGTCTTTTGATGTCGACATATTTTTGGCAATCATACTGGGGAGAACCGTTCCATGGTTTGTTCCTAGTTTTTGTTTTAATTCTTTCAATTTTCCTGGACCTCAATATCTCAATCGATTGGAAGCCTGTTTGGTGGTTGTAACCCTGTGGTTTCAACTACTAACCCTAGGAAATTCATTCACAAGTATGGCATGTTTGAGTTCGAAGAAGACCTAAACAATTCCCCTTGGTTTGTGCCCACTCCCTTGAATTTCTCTCACTTGGTGAACCCTTTACCTCACAAATTCAAGAATCATTTGCCTCACTTCCATGGCGATGGAATTGTTACAGTGATAGAACACCTTCGTGCATTTTCAAATGATTGTGCCATTCTCAGAGTAAATAATAATGATAGTTGTATGTTTTATGAATTCCCTTCAAGGTGATGTCACCTCCTTATTTTCCATCCTTCCTGATGGATGCATTTCTTCCTGGTTTGAGTTGTCTAACTAGTTTACTTCTACTTTTGGGCATTTAGATAATCCTTACAAGCATCTTAAGAGATTTAATCAATTACATATGAAGGATAATGAGAGCATTCTTACTTTTAATCTTCAGTTTATCAAGTTATACAATCTAATTCCTACTCTCATTCGCCCTACCAACTTGGATTCTTTGTTGCATTACTACAAAATGTTTCCCCCTCTTTACCCATGGCAGTTGGAAGAAAAGAACATTTGAAACCTAGAGCTAACCCTATCCACTTGCCTCAACTTCAAAGAGAAAATCCGTAGAACATGTTACTCCTTTAGCGGTTATGACCACGAATTGTCTTATTTCATCCCCATCATTAAGAGTTTGCAAGATCGCATATTCTTTTTTGAGTCTTAATTCTCAAATGATGTTGGGAGTATATCTAGGGAGCCCTCCCTCTCAGGGCCTAATTATAATGAATCAAATACTTGTGGTAAACAGATTGGATGTGAAGAAGATTATGATTATATCATGATGCTCAATGATCAATCCATCTCTCATATATCAAACTTCATCCTTCATATGTAATGATCCCAAGCCAAATTTTTCGCTTGTTATCACTAACTACTACTGATTTATTGATGTGCAGGTGTTTATTGAGTTATTAAGGGCATACAAGATTCATCCAACACATGAAGATCATAACACAATCAAGATATAGAAGCACAAGCAATATCTGACCTTTTTATTATGCAGAATCAATACAATAGATGGTCGATCTGGCATAAACCTCAGATGGTCGTACAATCAATAGATATGAGCTGCTACAAAATGCTATGCCGATACAAAAGAAGCATCCAAAGGCTAAATAAGTAATGAAGACCAATACCCAACACATCTAGATGTCAAACCCTCTAGCTAAAGAGTGCCACGCTCCAAGTGAAGACTGAAACCCTCAAGAATTCGGCCCTGATGGAAAGATGCTCCAAATGAGCCCAAACTCGGTCCAATGATAGATCAGGGCAGTGGGAACCTCCTGAAGTTTCAAGCCCAACGTCCAAGTCCAACCCCTCCAACTGCTGGATCTCCTCAGGGAGTTGTGCCCTCCTGAATAGATGAAACCCCAATGCAACTTGTCCCTGGAGTAATACACATCCAAATGGCGTGAAACTCTCCAAGAATATATATCGGGCTATGAGAATCCCATGGGAGAAGTTTCAGAACCAAATCTCAAGCAGATCTCTCTAGATCTGAGTTTTTCTAAATCAAAGGACGTCCCCTATGGCTCCAAGTCATCCCAATCTGCAGATAATTATATGATGATGATAACCCTCCAGAAAAGTCATCAAATTGACAATCATGCCCCTGCAGACAAAACCCAAGTGTCAGAATGTCCCCAGGCCCTCTGGATAAGCTAGATCGAACCTCCCTCTAGATGATGGTGTGCCCTTGCTGGAATCACAAGAACAGTATAGCCTGCTACCTTCTGAAGCACTAGATGGAGATGAGTTGAGACTAGAATGGTGTGGAGGAATCTTTCATCCCCGAGACCAAGTTGTGGAACAAGATGAGTGGATATTTCACCACTGAGTTTCTCACAAGAGTTTGTACAGAAAAACCCCCAAACTAAATGCTCAAGAGCAATAGAAAATGCTAATCCAAACTAGAATGAATAATAGGTGCGCCCCAGCCTCTTACTTATACTTTTTCCTTCTAATTCTTTGTTGAGTTAGGTTAACTCCCAGGGTTAATCTTCTATTCTTTTGTTGAGTTATCTTTTACCCTTAATCCCTTTTCCTTTCTTAAGTCAACTTAAAAATATAACTTTAGCCTCATTGACTTCCCCCTTCAGTGTAAGACTATGACCTAGTGGGGGTGCCCAGGCCACTGAGTTTCCTCATCACCTCTCTAAGAGGTGGGGGACATTACATCATAAGCCTCATGAAAAAACTCAATTTCAAAATCACCTTTCATCTCAAGCTTCTTATCTGCACGCATACAATAGAAATTTTGATTATGAAAATGAAGAAATCTATGCTAATTATGTCAAGCCAACTTATGATACATTTGTATTCGATGATGATGCTAATGAGTGGTCAATACAAATTTATGAGAACCAACATGACTTTACTGATACGGATATCTATGAGTCCAATCAAGATTTTAATTTGTATAAATTTCACTAATCCTTTGTTTCAATCAAAAGAGGATAAAGGACCTAGCGCCATCAAGCAAGTCCCTCCTGTGCACAATTTTTATTTCAATGATAGTAACTATTGTAGGGGCATTCTTATGCTTTCTAATCCATGTTATGAATCTTCTTTTCATCTTGACGATCATGTTCCTGAGAGAAAGGTCCCCAGAGGTGATATTAATTCATTTGATGAATTCATGAATCATCCCTTTGAGGTAAAAACCCTAAACCCTAAATCTAATTCAATCAATGCCTTCATCATTACTAGTAAAGAATATGTTGGTTGACATGTCTTGGAGGTTGGTGGTCATTTCTTTTAGATTTTGATTAATCATATCTACACACCGTATACATCTGTTGGTTGGCATCTTGGTTTTTCCTCCACGCATAAATTTATCAAACCCATAAAGCTTGCATGCAAAGAAGGTGACGCATTCCTTTACGTTAAATTTCATTCAACCTGAGAACAAGCTAATGGTTTCTTTCCTCTATAAATAAATAAACAATAATAATAATAATAATAATAATAAATAATGAAAATAATGAAATTTTTTGGGAAGGGCTAGATTAGTTTTGGGTTGATTTTGCATTTACTCAGTTTATTTTCTAGCTTTTATTTATTTCGCTTTCTTTTTCTTTTTTTTTCCCTTTCTTACGGCCAAAAGTGATGGAGCAATGATTGGTGATATTAAAAGGTATGCTATCTGTATATTTTTAACTGATTGACCAAATGTGTCTTGGTGGACATCAAACTTGCAGGTGAACTAAGTTGCCTTCCTTTGTCAGGATTCCTCACTTGTCTACCATTCGCTTGCTACGCAAGACATCCTCGCTCATCATGTTCATCAATCCTATCCCCTTCTCCTTATTTCCATTTCTCCATCCCCTTAATTTTGAGATGCCTCCAACATACATGTTGTGGACACTCAATGTTTTGGGTCTTTCCCTCAATGCACATCCATGACAATTTTATATCCGCATAATCATTTTGTCAAGTTTCGAAGAGTTGTCCCTTCAAGTTATACAATAGGTCCAAACCCCCTCATACTTACCACTTTTCATGAGTTATTCCTGAAGTCTTGATCCATGAATCTCTTGACCTCCATCATGTCTCCCCCTGTTGTATATCCTAGTCCACCTAACCCTATCATCATTTTCTTGTCCCACATCGAGTCACCCTCAGTCCTGCCATTACCCTTCCCCTTTCCCTACATAAATCCAAGAGTCATAAGTTATTGTTTAAAGATTTCACTCCACTATAAGTGGCGCACATCTATTGGTTAGCAGTTGTTGACAACGATTTTTGTCAACAAGACTTAGCAGGTAAAGCGTTGTCATACTCCCTCTCCAGTCACACTACTTTCGCAAAGTTTCAATTTTTCTCATTAAATATTGGCGCATTGTTCATAAGTGAATTTATTGTGACGCTCAACTAACTACTAAGAAGAGCCTGTGACACACTTGTCCAAATACCCTTATATCACTATAGTTGATCTATAGTCTCGCCTTATTCACACTCACTTGCGCAAAGTCTCACATGCTCCTACAAAGTTTTTGCTACACATTAAAGAAGATGGCCAATGATTAATTTTGAGGTTGTACATGATACAGTATTAGTAAATTTGTTGAAGTTCTAGAACTATCTCGTTTGGCTCTCATGTCCCATACACCTTTTTTTTTCTATAACCTTTTTAAATAAATAAAAGTTAACCAATTATCTAAATTCATTCATGTGATAAACCCTTCATATTACTTATGTATGTTCTCATATTACTGATGTATGTTCTCATGATTCTTCCAAGGAAGTATACTCATATCCCTCCAATATTTACTTACATCATAAAGGTAATATAAAGTTTCATTTTGATTATGATTAAAATATTGTTTCATGACCATATCCACATTCTCACTTAATCCCATGTCCTATCCTAATATTTAGTCATACTAAACCTTCTTTAGGATTATCCTCATGCCATATCATGGGTTTTTAAAGAAAAAAAAAGGGGGAACGTGCTATGAATTGGAGTATATGATATCTTGGATAACAAAAGGCTCCACCCAATCCCCTGTATATATGCATCAGGCCTAACAGAATGTGGGAATTCGTGAACCCATAGACATAAGAATGAATGTGTTTGATAAAGGTTATCGATTTTTTGTGGAGCCAACTGTCCCAACCATTTTTCAGCAAACAGAGGCATTTTTTTTTTCATATAGTCAGACAGAGAAAATCCACCCTGAAACAACAACAGGGACAACAATAGCTTCCAAATCAAACTTTAAGCCAATAATACACTTGTGGTTCTCGCGTGTTGGATGATTTTATTTCCTTTAGGAAATTGCCTTAATTTCATTTCCTTTGGATATGTAGCACAGTCACTTCTGGCAGCGATGGGGTACGTGCAAATTATATTTAATGTGGAATTTGCTTATTTTGTTCTTGAAGGAAAGGTCACAAGAAGCGTGATTCTTGCCACTAAGATTTTTTTGGCAACATCCTCCTTATTGGGTTTGAAAAGGGGAAAGACAGATTTCAATACTTGGAAGGCACATGGACAGATCCTATTGGCATCAACTTCTTCGTCTTCCTTATGCAATTGTTTCGAGTGTTTTTGGAGTGCATTCTGTTCTTTTGCCAAATCTTGATCCAGTTACTACGATTGTATTCGCGGACATTTCCTTGCTATCACCTGATGATTCCAAAGGGTCTGGGTCAAAGATGCCTTATGAATCAGTTCATGAGTCTTTATCTTTGATGCGTGATTTTGAAATAATCAAACTTCTGTAGCTTTTAGTTAAGTTTGCTTTAATTTACCTTTTTTTTAAATAAACAAGAACATTGCATTTTACTTTTATTTGTTTTTCCTTTATTTTCATTTTATTAAGCCTATTGTATAAAACCTCACAGAAATGATTTAATTGTAAATAGCATAAAATCATAAATTGAAATAAAAATTAAAAATTGTTAAAAGGTCAAATTACAAGGAAAAAGATCTATGCTTGGACTGTAGGTTAGGAGAAAATTAGCTTAGAGTTCAATGCACATTCTTTTCTAGGGATTAAAGCCTAGGGTGATATTCTCGCTTTATGGATTAAATCCTAGGGTGATATTCCCGCTTCTTCTCGCCTAGCCCCACGAGAGGTTGAAAATGTTGATGTTGGAGACTTCTTAGTCTTTTGACGTCAACAAACCTTGTCCTCCAAAGTGACCAAAACTGAGAACACCCTTGTTCTCCAATATACAAATCAAAAAACCAAACCTCAACAATATTTTGGAAATATCATCTTTCCAATAATATGTTGTAGATCACCTGTATGGCCTCTTGACATCACTTGTCACTATATACATATTTATACCTATCCAGAAAATAGATACGCGATTCACCTTACTGGAAACTCGTTGACATACGTTTTTTGCTCTCCTGCAATCCGCGTATACCCTATACATGATTCGTCCTTCTGTAATCCACGTATATACACGGTTCACCTTCATGCAAATTGTGTATAATATTAGAAACTCGATTTTCTTTGCACATGCAACCTTCCTCACTCTCGCATTTTGATCCAAAAACCCTAGGCCAGATCACCTAGGTGAAAAAGTATCCCTGCCACAGTTTTCATACTCCTTAACACAAGTGTTTACTCACTTATGCTAACTCCATGATGCCACACTATGATGATCAAATGTCACAATGACATCTCTCCTTTATATAGGAGTCGAATGAGTGATTTTAGGATCCCTTCTTAAACTAAACAATTAATTAGAATATTTTAATCCTCTTTGTGGGTGTGGCACCCCTACACAAACCCACAAATCACACCAACTTTCCCATGAGGCCCTAGCCTCATTTCTAGGCCGATTTCACTGAAATGATAATAAAAAATGGTGCCATCAAAAATTTGTACATGCCTAGAACCTTGGCCTCTAGTTGGAATACCTCCTAAAGCTACAAAAATCAACATATGTTTCCCAACCTCTTGTGCCATATCTCACATAGGTTGTCATTTTTGTGTACCGGGGCCTGAACAAGCTTTCCCTACAACCTATATAAAGTTCCCTCTCTAACCCAAATGAACAGTGTTATGTCTGGAATATATTTCTCCAGACATATGAGTACTTGCCCTCTTTGCAAATTAATGAAAAAATCCATGTCCTCCATAGATGACACTGAGAGAAAACTATGCTTCAATCCTGGTACATAAAGCACATCCCGGACATCAACCAAACCTTCTAACTCAAGTTGGAACAAAATTGTTCCCTCTCCCTTCACTGTATATTTGGCATCATCATCAAGCTCCACATGAACCTCTGAGTCCCTCTTAATCATAATTCTAAATATCTTTCATGATTCTATCATATGACAAGATGCACCGCTATCCAAGTACCACATACTCCTGGTAGTTGTGTTGATAGAAAGGAAAGAAACTAGTGAGAAATCCTTCTCAAACGTCACTGCAAACTCATCTAGTTGTGTCTATGTTGATGTTTTTGTTTACGTCTTTCCTCTTCCTTTCCTCTTCTCTAGACATTGAGATGCATAATATCCATTCTTATGGCATGACAATCACTTGATTTTACTCAAGTCCTTCTTCTTCCCTGGCTATGATGATCCTCCATCATTGTTACCCTTCTTGTTGGAACTCTTTCATTTTCCCTTCCTTGTCTTATTGACAAGAGATAAACTCTCATCACTACTTCCCGTCTTGCTACTTTTAGACTATTTCGATTCTCTTCCTGGATGAAATCATCCCAAAGCCTCTACCAATATGGGAGTTTTTCCCAAGCATAGACTCCCTTGACAAATGGTTCCCAAGACTTGGGAAAACCATTCAATGCCACATTAATGAGATTTACATCATCCAGCTTATCCCCTATGTTTGCAAGATGATCATGCACCTAAGTGATCCTCATGAAGTACTTGGTAACATTATCAGAACTAGACATCTGCACAGGTATGAGTTTATTTCTTAAGACCATCTTCACATTCATGTTGGTGCTCTGGAATAATCCTAAAGCAGTTGGGGTGTCGTTCTAGTATATAAAGGTCTGCAAGAGAAGTCTAAGGGATTTTCTTCGGGTCTTTTTTGTTCTAAAGGTGTGATATGAAGGACTGAAGGTATCTGATGTTGTCGTGTGTGTGTGTTTGAGGTTTTGTTGTTGTCGTCAGGGATTATATTTTGGGAATGATGTTATGAGGCTCACTAGGGCATGAAGGCTACATGTTTTGATATTGATGCCCTGGCCACAACAAAGTCTTGGGCATGCTTAGGGGCTTTTACTTTTTTCCCTTCCACCAATTTGTTCAATTCTCTCGCAGTTGCAATGGGTTTGGATTTGTTGCGGGTATGTGTGTATATATTTATTTGACCCTGAAAAGGAGCCCTGCCATGATTAGAGTTGTAGTAGAAGTAGAGCCTTCTTTTCATAGCAGCTGTAGTATCAATAGTTTTCATTAGTGAAAGAAAGCACATAATTAGCCTATGTGATTAACAGTTGTAACCCCATGTGATTAATAGTGTTTTTCTCAAGGTCTTCGATTGCATCACAATATGATTCATGCATTGTTGTGTTGCCTTCGTCGATCTGAAGAATAAATAAAATAAGAAGGTTATATATTTTGTAATAAGAATAATGTAACCAATAATATATTGTTTCTACTCATATTGTTCTGTTGATATCTCATTATACCTGATTCAACATTCCCTTGAGTTTCCATGCTATAAAAGATACATCGATTAACACTTCTTCCATCCTGTCTTTTGCAATTTGAGGATGTGATCCTCGTTGTTCTTACACTCTTGCTTTTCAGGGTAGTATGACAGTGCTGAAAGAATCCTTTGAACCCTTTTACAGTTGATATTATGAATGCTTAAGGCCAAGAGTAGAACTAACAATATGATGGTTGTGAATTTAGATTTGCAAGTATATTTTATCTGATTTTATTATTCTTGAATAAGGTTATCTAATTTTATTTTTCTTGTTATTTATTATTGTAGAAAATGAAATTGTCATTAATTTAATGTTTTTTTCTATTCCAATATATCATTGGAGAGTGTGGAGACCAAGTAATTCATGAAAAAGGAGATGGATAGTGCGCTCTTCAGATAATTCATGAATATTGCACATTTATTTCTTTGTAAATTATATTATTATTTTTTACTAAACACAAATCTTGTATTAATAAAATTATTATTTAATTTTAGGGAGGGGCGCCATGGCCATAACTATCTTTGATAAATCTTTTGGTTTTTTTAATTTATATGTGGTTGTGTGTTAATGTAGTAATAATTTTAAAATAATAATAATTTTTTAATATATATATATATATATATATATATATATATATATATATATATATATATATTTTGTTTGTTAATTGGTCTGGATCTTCTTGGCATCGGGATTAACTTTTGGCTTGAGAAACCGCGATTCAGGGGCATTTAAGCTATCAAAATCATTCGGGGATAGCACCTGGCCTGAGCCACACCAACTCTTAACATGGTTGGATTTTTTGTCCCCGCAGGTTTCGAACCAATGAATTTTCAACACAGTGGCTTAACAACACACTCTGTCACCGAGTATCCTACACCTCAGGGACAATTTTTTAAAATATATTAATAAAATTTAAAAATTTAATAAAAATTGATTTATATCATTTTAATTTAATAAAAATTAATTGTTAATTTAATGTATATTTTTTCTTTCAAATAATTTTAAAACAATAATATTTTTTAAAATATATAAACAAATTTAATATAAATTATAATTTATTTGAAAACAATAATATTTTTTTAATATATTAATAAATTTAATATAAATTATAATTTTAAAATAATAATATTTTTTTTAAATATATTGACAAAACTGTAGTACAAATTAATTTACATCATTTTTTAATTTAATATAAATTAATGGTTAATTTAATGTATATTTTTTTGCTTTGTAAGAGTTTGAAAATCAATTCTGTTATTACTTATTGTTAATCAATTTTTTATATACTTTATGTTTTAAAATTTATTGTATTGTTAATCAATTTTTTTATACTTTATAGTTTAAAATTTATATGTGATATATTAATTAATTATTTTTTTATGTTAAAGGAATTTTGAAAAATACCCCGGATGGGGTGACACGTAGATTAGAGGCCACAGGTGGACTTGCACTAGGCCATGGCATAAATGCCATTAATTGTCACCCACGAGCCAGTCTTTACCATGAAGGACGGCCATAGATGCAGGGGTAGGGCGGAGAGACTTCTCCCTCGCGCGAGCATTTACGATCGCAGTGGTTCCGGGATGGCAAAGGCTAAAGGTGGGAGGATGGCTTCGGCTCTCGTTTATTCGGTTTTTACCTCGG
>JZKD02S0730298.1:135503-148867 GCA_000966675.3 Picea glauca | reverse complement strand
ATCTGGAACATCGGGCTCTCCTCATGGGCCAATGCATGGATATGCTCTTTGATGCGCTATCCAATGCGCCTGTCAAGCGGAGATGTCCCCTTTGTGCACAAGCCTTTGCCATCCTTGCAGGGACCATGCGGCAGAATTGCGGGGATAACAGGTCACCAGGCACTTAGGTTTCTTATGCTATTTCAGTTTCTAGTTTTATATGTCTACTTGGTTCCTAGCTTTATTCCTTCGTTGTTTTATATGTATTTAGACATTTTGCATCTGTCCTGGTTTCTTACGGGCAGGACAGATGCTACTCTGCTTTTAAGATTTTCATGCTACTGCTACTTGCCCGTTATATATGCTGGTATCCGATAAATCGACAGCATTTTGGGTGGTTTCAGATACACACTTTCTATACTCTGTAAGAGTTTTGGTTTTCTAATATAGCAGGTTCTACTTTTTATTTAAAAAAAAAAAAAAAGGAATTTTGAAAAATATATTTTATTTAATAAATTTATATAAAATTGATTATCTATAAAAATTATTAATTAATATACATTTCAAAAATACAAATTTTCTTATAATTACTATTTTTTTGAAATTATCAACCATAAATTAATGTGAATAATATAGTAAAATTTAATCATCGTCACCACTATAACAAATAATAATGTTATTGAAATAAAAATAAATTAAAAAAAAATATTTAAAAGTAATGTATTAAAGAAAATGAATGTATTTTAAATGGTTTGTGTTTGTGTTTTTTTTAATGTATTTTATTTGTGTTTATATATATATATATATATATATATATATATATATATATATATATATATTAATTATTTTGACACATTGTATAATGTGTAAGTATTGTATTTAGATGAGTTAAATATGTTTTTAATTTAGATGAGTTTAATATGTTTTTAATTTATATTTATGTTAGTTGAATTTAATAAGTAATTATTTATTTTTTAGAAATATTAATAATTAATTTAATAAATATTGTTTTTATAATATTATTTGAATGTTCATAATTGTTTAATTTAATATGTTATCATTCGATGTAGATATTTTACATCAATAAATGAAATTTTATTAAGTTATTTACTATAAATAAATATTGATGTAGCTATTTATTTGACATCGATAAATAAATGGAATTTTATTCAGTTATTTAATATCAATAAATATTGATATAGTTATTTGACATTCAATAAATGGAATTTTATTAAGTTATTTAATATCAAAAGCTATGTTGTGTAAGTTAATGTTAATATTATTTCATTTATTTAAAATGGAGTTAATAATAAAAAAAAAACAATTTAAATATTTTTTTATTATTTAGTAAATTAATTTTGTATGTATTTTTTGTATTAAAATATTGTTGTATCAAAAGTGGTTGAAATACTTCGTCATCACATTAACTGAAAACATTTAAATTGAATTTGAATTGTGTTTTAATAAAACCCTTCTTAAAATTGATTAAAACGTTGATTAAAATGGTTTTTCAGTACAACAAACCACGTACCTAAATTTTATATGTATCTAAACTTGAAACTTGTAAATGTTGAATGGTTTGTTAGGTTTTATTTAATGTTTGGTGGCAATTGATAAGTCACCATATTAAATTATTAAATGTGTTATGTAAAAGTTAATTTTTTTTTTTTTAAAAGCAATGATGATGATGATTAACGTCCACTGAGACCGAATTGGTCAATCAGACCTTAAGAGGGTAAGGGATTACTTATAATTCTTTAGAAATTTTTTTATGTGCTCGAAAAACATTAAGAGAAGAGTTCCAACATCACCATAGCTTTTTTGAGTTAAAAGGTTAGGAAGGTTGGTAGTGTGACAAATATTTTGAAATTGAGATCTAATATGGGTATAGGCTAGACAATCTAAGAGAAAGTGTTTTTCATATTCAACCTTCTTGGTGTCACAAAGGTGACATACTCTTTCATCCCATGGTGTTTTAGGAATAGATCAACGCCCAGTTGCACTATGGAGCTCATGAGAATTTGTTCTTATCTTAGCAATGTTTATTTTTATTTTTACACTTGTCAAAACAGAGAGAATTATGATCTTCTAGATTAGGGTTGGTTACATCCTTATAATTGTTGATATTATGGTAGCTGCAGGAGGTATTTACCTTTATGTGTAACCTTTGACGAGACTAGAATATTTCGTGAAGCAAGAGAAACCATAAAACATTGGATAATAACCCTAGAAGACAAGTTGGCTCAAGAGAATAATTAATATTGAGTTATTAGTCTCCAGGAAGAGAAGTCGGCCTAGTTAGGTCACTTGGAGGACTATAAACAAGAGGGAGTTAGAGCTCCTTTGTCACTCTCACTCTCACAACTGCATAAGGACTAGTGGTGCGCAAATTTGGAGAGGGAGTGCAGTTGTAGCTGTTGTAACTGGCATCTTGGTTATGCTTTGGAATTTATGCTTGGTTTCTAGTTATTCTTGCTTGGTGCGCTACCCTTGGAGAAAGGTGCGCTACCCTTGGTTGGCTATTGGTCTGTTACGGGAATTATTATTTCTATCAAGGTTAAGCTGCTCGGGGTGGCCTTTGTGCCTATGGTTGGGTGAGAATATTGCTATATTGTCTATGAAAAAATGAGCACATCCATTTATTTCTAACAGGTTATGGGCCCACACTATCTTCAGATAGTCTAACCACTGGAAGATAGTTTGGGAAGTTATTTGTTAAGCTCGTTATGGCACCAGTTACAACTGCAACTAAGTTTTTTGATTATGTTGTTGCAACAAACCCTAACCCTTATGTTCGAGCACTTCTGGTGAAGCATTTGACCTAATTCCTTGACATCCTAGTGCGCCCTAGCCTAGCACACCTCTTGGTACTCTCAACTAGCAAAAACTTCAGGCCTGAATCTTTGGTCAAAGTCAAAGTTTGACTGGTCAAATTCAAAGGTTGATTGGTCAAAGTCAAAGTCAAATTTGACTTCTGGTCAAATTAATATTTATGGTCAAAGTCGAAATTTTAAAGTTTCTAGCTTGTTCTAATAATTGAATCTTCTGATTGAGTTTCTAATGTCTTCTTATCAAGATGGTATCTAGTTTCATATTAGAAGACAAACTCGACGATGCTACAAGGTTTCAAAGGTATGCACTTGTATATGCTATCTAAGTTATATCATCTAGCAAAACATGATTTTGTTTGTAGGGAAAGTACTAGAGATATTGTCCAAGATATAATATTTGATTCAGTGCATTCAGAAGAACAAGTGCACCCTCCATAGCAGTTAAGGCTTCAGGTTCCAGGTTTTATTAAATTGTTAAGCTTCAAATTTGTGTATATCAAAGGTGATAGTTAATACATCACAAATTGTGAAAGAAGTCTTTGAAAGATTCTATTATTGCTAGGTGTAATGAATACTCTACTGCATATGAATACTATTGATATAGATGCTTATTGTACTAATTTGCAAAAATGAACTAACACCTACTCTAGGAGATATTTCTTGTTCTTGTTCTCAAACTAGATCATCTTACTAATGCTACCAAGAAACTATCCTTCATATGAAAATTGTTGTATCGAAAAAACTATTGTTCTTGTTGTCTCGGGAAAGTTGTTTCATGAAGGCTATCATAAATATGTCTTTACATATGGGAAGCAATCAGAACAGATAGAAACAAACTTAAAGAGACTCGAAGGAAGTTAGAAATCAAAAGGAAACCAGAACATGCTTATGAAACTTTGTAGAAATAAAAGAGAGATGTAGTAGACAAAAGCATGCACTCTCTCAAATGGAAGGAGTTGATCACAAAATTCCAAAAGAAGAGCATGCATATTTCTCATTCAGGCATGAAGCTGGGATTAGGAGGGAGCTAATCCCTAATGATATGATTGTTACACATCAAATTTCCACACCTAGGTACCTCGCCCTAAATGTTGCAAGTGTTGTAAAAGTGTCATATGCACCTTGCTAAGTGTTGCATACACCTCGACACCATGAAATAACATATGTCACAATCCCTAGTCAATACCTAGTCAATGTGGAGGAGAAATATATTATATGAAGGTCAAAATACTATGTGCACATGAACTATTATTAATATTCATGAAAAGGAAATTCATTTAGTGTGAGAATCCACCTCACATTTGGTTTCCTATTTTTTAGAGGAGGTTGAGGATCTCATGGATGGTTGAAATATTTCCTCCTTAAAATCCTTGAGAGATATTTCCTCCATAAAATACTTAGGAGATATTTTCTCTCTAAATATCTTGGAGATCCCATTTTAGTGGATCTCATAAGTGATTCTCTCCATGGTGGTTAAGCCTCCAAATCCTATATAATGAGGGTTTTCCATGGAGAAGAGATAGGAAGATTTGAGGTATCAAACTTATGATCTTGGGAGGAATCTTCCAGGTATCAAACTTATGATCTTGGGAGCATCGTGCAAAGGTTGGACGAGAAGGACTTGGAGAGGTTGTTGCAACTGCATCTACATATTGTAAGTGTCTTTTTAATGTTCGCATTAATATATTCTTAGCCTATTTCCTTCTAGTTTATGTATCTTTACATATGCTTGTCTATTATGGATGAATTTGGTTTGAACTAATCTTGGTAGAGTAGGAAATCTTTGTTTTTCTTCGTTGTCCATTACATTGCAGGTATCATGTCGTGCTAAGTAGCTTGGAGATCAAGTTCATATTGGATAAAGCGAGGACAAGCTTCGAAACAAGGTACATCATACCTTATCCCTCTCTTTATTTTGATTAGCTTAACTATATTTAAAGGGATGTTAGTGTCCATTTGCATCTTCCTGTCTCAGTATTAGGGGTCTAGAATCCGAGGGAAGATCCACCTGTCCATAGGGGGATTTTTCGGTAACAGAAATTGATGACTCCACTGAGGGTCGCATTAAGACCAAGAGAGTTACTAAACCTGCTTTGTTGGTATTGGTGTAGTGGTTTCATGTATTATTAGGGGTCACTTGAGAAAAAAACCATGTGCGGGCCTTCTCAAGTCAATTTCGGGCTCTGTTACCCTTCCCTTGCATGTATATCGGATTGTCGATTTTTTCCCCATACATCATTGTTGTATTGGGTAACCTTAGTGTCCTTTATTTAGGGTCAAAACACAAGGTGATGGTGAAGGGGAAAGTCTTCACTGTACCTGGAATCGACATTGGCCAAACTCGCTCGGGATCCTTGGAGGGTAAATCCACGTTTATTGTGTGGAAGCTTGCACCAAGGCATAAGTCTGTTAAGCAAGTCATCAACGTAAATTTTCTACTCGCTCTATCTAAACCCCCTTCTTACATTGTTCCCGCAACATTGGATTTCATCACCAACTAGTGCGTTCATTGTGAGAAGGTTTTGTTTGTTTGTGTGCTTCCTATATTTTTAGCATGTGTTGTTTGTTTTCCCTATCAGACTCTACGTTGGATCTGTGTTTAATGACATCAATTCCCAGAATGACCAATGAAGCAACCCCTGCTCTGGGGGAACCTTTTGTTTTTCCTTTTTACAGAAACATTGGTCCTCCTTACATTGCTACTTTGAGCCTTCCAGGTCTCAGAATTGGGTTACTGGTATGGTTATTTTCCACTTCAGTAATCCTGAATGCAACAAGTGTTTCAGTTGTAAGCACTTACCCCCAAGAACATCAACCTCATGTTGATCCTTCACCTTCTTCACCAATAAGATCTTCTTCTCCTTCTTCACTTGCAAGGTCTTCTTCCATTTCATGTTCTTTTCTGAGTGAAAGCTCTAAATCTAGTAACCCAGTGAATAAGAAGAATAAGAAGAAGAAGATTAATAAGAAGAAAAATAAGCAAGGCTCAAAACTTCCAACCAATTCCATACATGTTGGAGAACAACAAGTTACTGTTAATCGTGTTGGGAGTGTTGATGATGCCAAGATCACCCAAATAACTCGTAATCCCAAGTACCCTTGCAGGATTTGTAAGGGTAACCACTTTCTGAGGGATTTCCTTGGTCTCCCCAAGGTCTTATAAATATGTTCTTCCACGTCATCATCCCTTGCAAGACATGATGGTGACACCCCATTACCTAGTGACATTATGGTTAGTAAGAAGAATAGAACTGTCAAATTTCCTTTCTTGTTATGCGAAGGTGATCATTACTCTCACCTTTTCTCTCATATGGACGAGGCTTCTTATATTTTGGAAAAGATTCAACTTCCAACTGGTTATCATAATATTTCTTCGAAACCATAATTATTTGATGGACTGGTCAATCTAGTTCCATCCCCGGTCAGTTCGATTGATCAGGTGGTCAATCTGGTTTCATCCTCAGTTGAACTACAAACCCAAGTAGTTGATCGAGTTCCTTCATTGATCATCCCCACTCTTCATCTGAAGAGTGTCAAATTGCTCGATCCAATTCCATTATCGATTGATCCCACTCCTCCCTTGAAGAGTGCCAAAGTGGTCGATCTGGTTCCATCATCGGTCAATCCCAATCCTCCCTTAAAGATTGTAACCAAAGTGGTCGATCTGATTCTATCGTTGGTTGATCCCACTCCTCCCTTGAAGAGTGCAACCAAAGTGATCGATCTGGTTTCGTCGTCGATTGATCCCACTCCTCATTCAAAGAGTGAGGATGTCTCTTAGGTCTACCTCATTAATATTGATTCACCCAAACAAGGGGGCACTCTGCATGTCCCGTTTGTGATAGGAATATCCCTAACACTATAATAGATGAAGGTTCTTCTGTTAGCCTCTTATCTACGAATGCTTGGAAATATTTTGGTTAATCGCAGCTTGCGCCCGTGACTCAAAATCTGTTGACCTTTGACAGAAGAGTTAGTCAACCTTTAGGGATCCTTTCTCAGTTTCCATTTACTTTGGGAGGAAAAATGGTCTACGTCGATGTGATGGTAGTTCATGACCCCTTGGACTTTAACTTGCTCCTTGGGTGAGACTATGTCTACATTATGAGATCTTTTGTGTCCACTCTCTTTCGAGTGATGTGTTTCCCTCACAATGGAAACATGGTAACGATCGACCAACTTTCATTCATTGACCCTCATCTGATGGTCAACCATCCACCTTCCATGAATGGTCCATACATGCCAGTGATGTTCGCCCCACCACAGGTCAATTATGTAATGACTTGCCCCATGCGTTCAACCCTGCATGAGAGGGAATCTCTCCCTTCTCCTGACTTAGATCTGGTAGTTGACATGGTTATCTCTTCGATAGGGATATTAGAGCCAGATATCCATACCCTTATCGAGTTCGTCAACATGTATTCCTTCTAGAGTGATTTTATTCCATCTAGTGAAGATCTCTTGGAATCCATGACTAACGTTTGTCCTTTGACATGTATTCCTTCCAAAGCATTTTCCTCTTGGAAGCCTTGATTAAGGAGAAGCTACGAGCATAGTTTTCCTTTCTGTAGCAATATCGTTAAAAAATGAAATAGAAATATGGAGATTTAACCCGGAGCCATGAGATTATTTTTTCTTCTCTATGGCAAGCTCGTTAAAAAATGAAAAAGAAGTTATGAGCATAGTTTTACTTCTCTATGGCAAGCTCGTAAAAAAATGAAACAAAGGTATTGAGCATAGTTCTTTTCGTGTGTCAAGATCGTTAAAAAATGAAACAATCACCTCTCTCGTTGAGTCGATTCTTTCTCTATATCCTTGTAGAGGTTGAGTCGAGTCTTTCATTATATCTCGTAGAAAAACCTTCCTTTCATCTTCCCTTATCCTTTTTCTCCATCTAGTACAGAAATTGGTGACAACCTCAAAGTCGACGGATGAAATGAAGCTTGGGGGGGCATGTCTCTAGCCTTTAATTATTATTCTGGAGTTAAGCCGCTATCTTTTCAAGATGGGGGAATATTACCAACCATCCATGGTATCCCTCAAAAACTTTGGAAATTATGTTGGGAAATTACATGCATAGTTTGATTTGTTTTCAAGCTTGTGTAAAAATGAAACCAATTCTAAGATTAGTCTTTGTTCTTTCTCGTGCTCGTAAATACATGAGAATAGGTTATCGAGCTTAGTATTTGTTCTTTCTTGTGCTTGTAAATACATGAGAATGTGACTGAGTAAACTTTTATCAATTTTTCGAACTCGTAAAGGTTATACGAAAAAAGAACCCCCTGGAGTCTCCTTTAAACTCTTTTTAGACTCCCTAAACATGAAAAGATTGTTGAGTGATATTGCTTCCTTTCACACTCATTAAAAGGTTTGAAATGGCATATTTCTAGTGGTATTTTATCGCTTTTTCGGCCTCGCGAGACTAAAATTACTAAAAAAGATAACCCTAGAGTCACCTTTAAGTCTTTTTAGACTCTCTAAACATGAAAAACCATCGCGTTTTCCTTCTCTGGACTTGCTAAACTACACATTGAAGGGCCCATATGGGGACTAACCCTTACTTATTATAGTTTTTTAAACAAAGGAAGAGGAACTTATCAAAGGTGAGTTATATTGAGCATGTCTTACCCTCCTCGAGCTCGTTAAATTAAAAAGAGGTACTCATCTATCTGGGTGGGGGGGCAATTAAAGGAAGTGGTTCAAGTTTTTTTAGAATCCTTTATGGAAGCTATTGTCACCCTTGAACATGGAACCTATTTGCATCTCATCTTACAGTTGGGTAATCCTCTTGTCTCTGAGTCATACCAATTCCTTGTGTTTCCATACTTTTTTGTCTAGTCAAAGAGTGCTCTTATTTTCATCACATTACATTCTTGGTACTCGTTGATTCAATGTTGCCAAGCTAGTTGTCATGCCTCATCATGTTCAAGAGAAGTTTCACTTAAAACCATCCATCTGCAATATTTCCAGTTTCCATTTCCTATGTTAGTCCATACTCATTTGATTCACCATCTTACATCACTTTCCTATGTCAGTTTCGTGTCGATGATGGGGGATACATCAAGGCCCTCCTTCGACGAGTCTTTTACTTTCGACTTCAACACATCATCCAGGAATTAGACTTAGAAACTAGTTAGTACCTTGGGACTTTCATGCCTCAATGGCAGGCCTCCTCACCTCTGATAGTAGGTTTACACAATTGACCTTTGATTGGATGATTCCACGAATGTTCGACTTCAACTCATTTATTCACATTCGTTGGATTGTACTAGGGTACCTTGGGATTCATTGACATCATTGGTGATTTCCCTCGAAAGTTTTAACGATTTACCTCAATGATCGGTAATCAAGTGGTTTCTACCATGTTCAACATCAAATCATCTACTTACATGGCTAGATTCGTACCACATTGGGATTGGGACGAATACCCTGGGTTGAGTGTTCACTCTGTTATCTACTTTTCCCAGGTTGCAAAGGATATCATTTGAGCATGATGATATATATATTGTCACATAGATCCACATTGTATTGGTCCATGACTATGTTTTATCATCTCGTAGCTCCACTGTGTATTTATCATGGCTACGATTAGTTCATGTCATGGAGATATGGATCCATATTGTATCTTTGGTGGCCATATCCTTAGTCAATATTTTTCATGGATCCACAGTGTATTTGTTAGATGTCGTGCTTTGAGTCATCTTGTATTCCGAACATGGGTATGCCTACCTCGGAAATGGAACATATATTAATATTGTTTGATGGTTGTTTGCATCTTCTTCTAGGTTCTCCAACTACACACCCTTGCATTGAAAAATTGTAAAGTGTTTCATCCATCGGTTTCTCTTCTGACCTCACACTTTAGGGGGCATATTGTTACACATCAAATTTCCACACCTAGGTACCCCTCCCTAAGTGTCACAAGTGTCCTAAAAGTGTCATATGCACCTAAGTGTCACATACACCTCGAAGCCATGAAATAACATATGTCACAACCCTAGTAAATGTGGAGGAGAAATATATTATATGAAGGAAAAAATATTATGTGCACATGAATTATTATTAATATTCATGAAAAGGAAATTCATTTAGTGTGAGAATCCACCTCACATTTGGTTTATTATTTTTTAGGGGAGGTTGAGGATCTCATAGATGGTTGAAATATTTCCTCCTTAAAATCTTTGAGAGATATTCCCTCCCTAAAATCCTTAAGATATATTTTTTCCCTAAATATCTTGGAGATTCGATTTTAGTGGATCTGATGAGTGATCCTCTCCATGCTGGTTAACCCTCCAAATCCTATATAATGAGGGATTTCCATGGAGAAGAGGAAGGAATATTTGAGGTATCAAACTTATGATCTTGGGAGGAATATTTTGGGTATCAAACTTAGGATCTTGGAAGCATCGTGCAAGGGTTGGATGAGGAGGATTTGGAGAGGCTATTGCAATTGCGTCTATCAAATGTAAGAGTCTTTTTAATGTTCTCATTAATATATTCTTGGCCTATTTCCTTCTAGTTTATGTATCTTTACATATGCTTGTCTATTATGGATGAATTTGGTTTAAACTAATCTTGGTAGAGTAGGAAATATTTGTTTTTCTTCGTTTTCCATTGCATTGCAGGTATCGTGTCATGCTAAGGATCTTGGAGATCAAGTTCAGATTGGATAAAGCGAGTACAAGCTTCGAAACAAGGTACATCATACCTTCTCCCTCTCTTTATTTTTATTAGATTAACTATATTTAAAGGGATATTAGTGTCCATTCGCATCTTTCTGTCTCGGTATTAGGGGTCTAGAATCAGAGGGAAGATCCACCTATATGCAGGGAGATTTTCCTGTAACAATGATCCATTGAAGAATCTGTGAATACCATGAAGTATATGTCCATGTTATTCATTGGAAGTAGCAGGCATGATAAGAAACACATGTTCAGTTTGAATCTAGAAGAAGTCTTATTCAAAAAGAATCCTTGAATATCCTTGGTTGTCCATCTACATTTATGTTCCTATGGAGGAAGGTTAGACCCTTCAGGAAACAAGGGCATGTAATCTGAAGAATATTCCATGGACTCCAACATTGAAGATAAACATGAGGAAGAACATGAATATTGCAAGAAATAAAGAAAAGTCAGAACAACCAATTGAACCAATTCGAACCCACTAGAAACATTCAAGTAGAAGGAATGGAAGTAAGTTGCAATGAATAACAATGTATATGAGAAGTTAAGAATTGATAGATACAAGGCGAGACTCAGGGCTAGAGGGTTTTCCTAGTAGGAGGGAGAAGACTACGATGACAACTTGTTCTAGTAACCAGATATACTTCTACTTGAGCCGTTATATCTCCTACAATATCCATGGGTTGGAGTTTACATCAAATGAATGCAAATATTGTTCTTCTCAATAGATTAATTGAAGAAGAAGCATATGTAGAGAAACCTTGTATGAAGATTTTGAGGTATACCAAAAAGAGACCCTTGTATGAAGATGGAAGAATACCTTGTATGGATTCAAGCAAACTTAGTGAATAGCCTCTCATGTACAATAGAAGCGTGGTGAAAACTTCCTATGACAAAGGAAGTATATTTAAATGGTTCTTCAGAAGTCTGAGATGATAGATTGCAAATCCATGGAAAACTCCCATGATGACAAATCTAAAGAAGTTGAGAGACTTTGATACGGTACACTTGTCTCTGTATCAAAAATTGATTGTGATCCAGGTGGATATCGGTGGCCACCCACCTTTTCCAACTGGCTCAAAACAGTTTTCTGGCAATTTTGGCAATTTACTATTTTTAGCAGGTTTTAACTTCTGGGGCAATTTTGAGGGCCTAAATGAAGGTTTTTCGAGATCGAGTTTCTCAATGATCACTAAAATATTTATAAAGTCCCAAAATTAAATCTCCTCAACGATACCTTTCCAACGATCTATTATACACCTAAAATGGAGATCGTATGCAAAAGTTACGACCCCGGGAAGTTGATGTACTAACTTACCCAAACGGAGCCCACATGAATTTTGGCATTTCATCTCCTAGGTTTAGTGATCCAGGTGCATATTGGTGGCCACCCACCTTTTCCAAATGGCTCAAAACGACTTTCTGGCAATTTTGGCAATTTACTATTTTTAGCAGGTTTTAACTTCCGGGGTCATTTTGAGGGCCTAAATGAAGTTTTTTCAAGATCAAGGTTATCAATGATATCTTAAGGCATAATTGAGACCCCAAAATGAATCTCCTCGGCGATACCTTTCCAATGAGCTATCACACGCCTAAAATGGAGATCGTATGCAAAAGTTACGACCCCGAGAAGTTGATGTACTAACTTACACAAACGGGGCCCACATGACTTTTGGTGCTTCATCTCCTAGGGTTAGGTTTTTGGATGTCTATGACTTTTGGAATTCTCTTCTATTGTAAAAAGGCCTCTATAGCCTCAGTGTAATGATCTTCTTTCGAATGCGAGTACCGGTCACATCTCTTCTTAGAGATAAGTTGCCACCATTCTAGCGAGTATTTCACTCTGTATTTTTACAGTCTCTGTACATTTCTTTCATTAATAGAAATCGTGTATTATTGTATCTCTGTGTTTATGGTTACATATCTGATACATTTCTATTATATTATTGAATATCTACAATATCTCTGTGAATTTCTTTATTATATCTCCGCTCTCATTTCGTGCCGAAAATAATCTGGATCAGTGGTATCAGAGCAGGCTGCTCTTGATCGTTTTTCAGTGCATGTCCCCGATGAGGTCCGGGTATAGAAATTTGGGTCTCGAGCTTGTCTCTCTTGAGGAAAATCGCTCTCGCACCCCCAAGAAACCCTCAATGGCGGAGGAAAAGAAAATCGACGGAGCAGACGATCCTATCAGTCTGTTGCTTGAGCAAGCTCTCACGTGACAGAGGGACAAAATGATGGAGAATTTTTCCCACATTCTTCAATGCCTACCGATAGCATCAGGCGCATCTTCATCAAGAAGCCACTTTGGAGGCACCTCTCCTTTCAAGGTACAGGTTAATTTTGATATTCCCGTATTTGAAGGTCAAATAGATGCAGATGCCCTAGATAAATGGTTAAATCTGCTAGAAGGTTATTTCTCTATTCACAATTTTTTCGACAAAGAAAAGATCACCTTCGCACTCCTTAAAGCTCTCCCTCATGTCAAACATTGGTGGAAAACTTACTGGGAGAAAATTTCCACAGAGGAGTCTGGAATATATGGGGCCGATCCCACTTGGGATTTTTTTGTGGATGCGGTAAAAGAACAGTATTACCATGTTGGAAACTATGACGACTAGTACATGAGATGGAACACACTGTGGCAAGAGAGGGGCCAATCGGTTCCAGAGTTCACCAATTCCTTCCATACCTTGCGCACCAAGATGGGTATCAAATACTCTGAACGACATTTGGTTCTTAAATACCGTGGGTCTCTACACAGATACATCCAAACTGAAATGGATTTTATAGACATCTCATCACTCGGTGCTGCCTATCGATATGCTGTTAAAATCGAGCAGAAATTTAAGCACCAGAACAAACGGGA
>JZKD02S0730298.1:70422-132366 GCA_000966675.3 Picea glauca | reverse complement strand
CTAAGGAGGGAGGATTGATCCAGGTGGATATCGGTGGCCACCCACCTTTTCCAAATGGCTCAAAACGGCTTTCTGGCAATTTTGGCAATTTACTATTTTTAGTAGGTTTTAACTTTCGGGGCCATTTTGAGGGCCTAAATGAAGGTTTTTCAAGATCAAGGTTCTCAATGATATCCAAAGGAATGATTGATCCCCCAAAATGAATCTCCTCGACGATACCTTTCCAACGAGCTATCACACTCCTAAAACGGAGTTCGTATGCAAAAGTTACGACCCCGGGAAGTTGATGTACTAACTTACCCAAACGGGGCCCACATGACTTTTGGCGCTTCATCTCCTAGGGTTAGGTTTTTGGATGTATATTACTTTTTTCATTCTCTTCTATTGTAAAAATGCCTCTAGAGCCTCATTGTAATGGTCTTATTTCGAATGCGAGTAGCCGTCACATCTTTTCTCATAGATAAGCTGCCACCATTCTAGCGAGTCTTTCACTCTGTATTTTTACAGTCTCTGTACATTTCTTTCATTAATAGAAATCGTGTATTACTGTACCTCTGTGTTTATGGTTGCATATCTAATACATTTCTGTTATATTATTGAATATCTGCAATATCTCTGTGAATTTCTTTATTATATCTCCGCTCTCATTTCGTGCCGAAAATAATCCGAATCAGTTAGGTTTTTGGATGCCTAGGGTTTTTTTCATTTCTTCTTATTGTAAAAATTCCTTCAGAGCCTCATTGTAATCATCTTCTTGCGAATGCGAGTAACCGTCACATCTCTTCTCAAAGATAAGCTGCCACCATTCTAGCGAGTCTTTCACTCTGTATTTTTACAGTCTCTGTACATTTCTTTCATTAATAGAAATCATGTATTATTGTATCTTTGTGTTTATGGTTTCATCTCTGATATATTTCTGTTATATTATTGAATATTTGCGATATCTCTGTGCAATTCTTAATTATATCTCCGATCTCATTTCGTGCTGAAAATAATCCGGATCAGTGGTATCAAAGCAGGCTGCTCTTGATAGTTTTTCAGTGCATGTCCCCGATGAGGTCCGAGTATAGAAAGTTGGGTCTCGAGCTTGTCTCTCTTGAAGACAATCGCTCTCGCACACCCAAGAAACCCTCAATGGTGGAAGAAAAGAAAAAGTACGGAGCAAACGATCCTATCAGTCTGTTACTTGAGAAATCTCTCACGTGATAGAGGGATGAAGTGATGGAGAATTTTTCCCACATCCTTCAACGCCTGCCGATAGCAACAGGCACATCTTCATCAAGCGACCACTTTGGAGGCACCTCACCTTTGAAGGTACAAGTTAATTTTGGTATTCCTGTATTTGAAGGACAAATATATGCAGAAGCCCTAGACAAATGGTTAAATCCGCTAAAAGTTTATTTCTCTGTTCACAAATTTTCCAACAAAGAAAAGATCACCTTCATACTCCTTAAAGATCTCCCCCATGTCAAACATTGGTGGGAAACTTATTGGGAGCAGAGTTCCACAGAGGAGTCTGAAATATATGGGGGTGAACCCACTTGGGATTTTTTTGTGGATGCGGTAAAGGAACAGTATTACCCTGTTGAAAACTATGAGGACCAGTACATGAGATGGACCACACTGCGGGTCCGGAGTTCACCAATACCTTCCATACGTTGTGCACCAAGATGGGTATCAAATACTCTGAGCGACATTTGGTTCTGAAATACTGTGGGGCTCTACACAGATACATCCATAATGAAATGGATTTTTTGGACATCTCATCACTCGGTGTTGCTTATTGATATGTTGTTAAAATCAAGCAGAAATTTAAGCACTAGAACAAATGAGATTTCGGATCTATAAATCCGCAACAACCAAAGTATGACAAAGACAACACTAACAAACAGTCTCCCGAAAACCAGTCCAAGACACAGGAAAAGAAGGGTCGCAGGAAGACAAAGAAGGACATCGGAAAATGGTGCGAGTTCCACAAAAGCCCCTAGCACAACACCGATGAATGTCGCTCAAAAAAATAATTGGTGGTCGATATCAAAGACAAAGAGTCAAACCTTGATTCAGAATATGATTCTAAAACTAATGGTAAAAGATAGATCATTGACGCGGACCCCATTGCTATTGTCGTGACCGCAACAAATCAACCAGAAAAACCAACAGATCCTAAAGAGGGGGAGCACCTTTTTCATTCATAGATGTGGGTGAAGGGGACCCTGCTACATTTTATTGTTGATAGCGGAAGCCAGAAGAACCTCATCTTAGCAGAGGTCATCAAACAGTTGGGATTGTCAAAAACACCACACCCGCAGCCATACAACATCGGGTGGCTTCGCCAAGTACGAGATCTCCATGTCAACCAACAGTGTTGATTATCATACAACATCCAACCCTTCAAGGATGAGGTATTATGTGATGTTCCCCCACTGGATGTCTGTGATGTTCTCTTGGGACAGACATATATGTGGAGATGCCATGTTGTTTATGAGTCTCGACCCCATAGTGTCATTGTTACTTTGGGGGGTCATCTCTACAAAATACCAGAGGTAGTTCTGACTACTATTCCACCTAAAAAGTGTCGCAAAGTAGTATCTCATACTGCAAAATTCAGCTTCTTCATAATCTGTTCAAAAGGAGAACAAAAGGACACCGCAACCACTACAACCTTGCCCCAAGCGCCTTTTATCCAACAGAAGCAGGTCGACAAGGTTGCATCAAAGCGTAAAGATTCCTTCTGCACACCATCCTCTCATGTGCCTCGACTTGTTGAATAGCCTCAACCTCAACAGGTTCGTGACAGACTTCCACAAACTGAGCAGCGCGACGTCTCCAGCAAGACAAGCAGCTCACCAAGATACATATTCAACAAACGCTTTTCCCTCTCCCTTGAGAACTCAATGCAATGGAGACCATTACTTCCTAAGGAGGGAGGATTGATCCAGGTGGATATTGGTGGCCACCCACCTTTTCCAACTCGCTCAAAACAGTTTTCTGGCAATTTTGGCAATTTACTATTTTTAGCAGGTTTTAACTTCCGGGGCCATTTTGAGGGCCTAAATGATTTTTTTATTATATAGAGGTTCTCAATGATACTCTAATACATAATTAAGCCCCCCAAATGAATCTCCTCTATGATACCTTTCCAACGAGCTATTATACGCCTAAAATGGAGATCGTATGCAAAAGTTACGACCCCGGGAAGTTGATGTACTAACTTACCCAAACGGGGCCCACATGACTTTTGGCGTTTCATCTCCTAGGGTTAGGTTTTTGGATGCCTAGGGTTTTTGTAATTCCTTATTATTGTAAAAAGGCCTTCAGAGCCTCATTGTAATCATCTTCTTATGAATGTGAGTACTTGTCACATCTCTTCTCAGAGATAAGATGCCACCATTCTAGCGAGTCTTTCACTCTGTATTTTTACAGTCTCTATACATTTATTTCATTAATAGAAATCGTGTATTACTATATCTCTGTGTTTATGGTTGCATCTCTGATATATTTCTGTTATATTATTGGATATCTGTGATATCTCTGTGCATTTCTTTATTATATCTCCGATCTCATTTCATGCCGAAAATAATCCGGATCAGATTGGCTTGCTAATGTATTTGGAGAATACTCAGCCAAATATTTTCCTTGTGGGACGTTTGAGTTATGATATATAGTTGCATGGATTTATTGATTCAGATTGGGGAGGGAGTTCATATGACATAAGAAGTGCTACTTGGATATGTTTCAATTTGATCTTTTCCACAATGTTATGGGCTAGCAGGAAACATAAGTATGTTTCACTCAGCACTGCAAAAGCAGAGTATATTACAGTTTGTGATGCCTGTACAGAAGCGGTGTGGCTCTGTAAGTTGGTTTCTGGATTTTCTGACCAAGTATTGAATTTTACTGTGATATATTATGATGATCAAAGCTATGTGAATCTTTCAAAGAACCCGGTGTTCCATGACAGGTCAAAGCACATTGAGATCAAGCATTATATTCTTCGGGATAAATTCCAGAGGGGAGAAGTGGTTCTCCAGTATATCTCCAGAGATGAGCAGATAGAAGATATTTTGGTAAAGCCTCTGTCCAAGATGAAAATTTTACGTACTTAAGGGAGAAGTTGGGGCTCGTGGAGATGACTTCCTTATTGAAAAAAGAAGAGATTACTCCTAGGTTGGGAGGGAGAAATGATATGTTATTGATTTATGGGAAGTCATTTTCCAATTTGGAAAATGGTCTAGGTTGGGCAGTCACCTTCCAGTTCGAAAAGTGGCCCAAGATTTATGACGGACATGCATTTTCCAGTTCGGAAAATGGTGATCGAACAATAATTTTCATAATGAAAATGGTCTGATAGATTGTTGATGTACCATAGATAGTGATACCCCTTGTGTCCAGTGTGGGGGAATGGTCTAGGAAAGTCATTCTTCTTTGTAGTCACTCTGAGTGGTGGTTAAGTAGAATGGTTTGCCTCATCAGGAACTCAGTCTTTCATATTTCACAGTTGTGAGTAGTTTCGAAGAATGGTTTGTTTTGGAGGTTGGTGTAGGAAAGACATTTCCATAGGAAATGGTCTTGATATTCATTCCCTAGGGAAGACTCTTTCTCTCCAGGTTGCACTATGTTTAGTGTCGGAGGAATGGCCCAGGTAGGTGAATGGTCAAGTTTCAGCAATCAGGGACAGGCATTCCCTAGGGAAAACTCATTCTCTCCAGGTTGCACTATGATTAGTGCCATAGGAATGGCCTAGTTAGGTGAATGTTCCAAGATCATAAATCAGGGACATTTATTCTTCTATGCTTGGGAAGAATAGTCCAGATAGTCCATGGTTTATGTTTTACTTTCCGAGGAAAGATGCTCTTCCATATCTCACATATGTGAGTGGAAGAATGGCCCAAATGACTCAATTTGTATCATTATATTGTTATGCAGGCTGATATCATATGATATGTTTGTTGTGGAGAGTGTATGTCTCTGAACAATATTTGTATGGTACGGTAGTGGATGTGTTCCAATGTTTGTGACTATGTGTCATTGGTTAGTAGTCGTGTGCTACTAGGTGTGGTTGTGTATCACTGGATAGTAGTTGTGTACTACTATGGATAGACACAATTGTGTTCTATTGGATGGTATTGTTCTGATTTCCATGGATATTATCACTAGTGTTGGAGATGATTTCCATCTAGATGGATAGTCAGTATGTTGATGGAAAAACATTCTCTAGGTGGAGAATCGTCCAGGAAAGACTGATTAGTGGTGGATAGACATTCTCTCTATGGATAATGGTCCAAGTTGATAGATTGTTGATGTACCATGGACAACTATTCTTCTAGGACATATGTCCAGATTTGAAGAATCGTTTGTCTCCATGAGTTCAAAGTAGTGACCAGAGTGGAGAGATTGGTACAGGAAAGACATTTCCTTGAGTTCACAGTAGTGGTCAAAGGGAAAATCGTCCAGGAAACTCATTCTTCTAGGATGTATGTTCGGATTAGAATAATAGTCTTTGTATCCCATGGCGTTGCCTACAACATTTGTTGGAACAATTATTCTTCTAGGACATATGTATGGATTAGAAGAATGCTTCTTGTATCACTCTGTGGAGTGAGTGACTTATCCAACATCATGTCGAATTACTCATATGGAGTATGGCTTCGAGAGATGATGCAGTTGGTGCTATCAGATGATACTGATAGTAATGATGTTTCTCATGATTTGATCTATGTGATCATGAAATATCATGTGTGGATATGATGATGCTACTAGTTGAATGGTATGTTCATGCTCAAGACCATTACCTTTAATACCTCCCTATATAGGAGGGATTGTTGATATTATGGTAGTTGTGGGAGGTATTAACCTCTACATGTAACCTTTGACGAGACTAGAATATTCCGGGAAGCAAGAGAAACCCTAAAATGTTGGATAATAACCCTATAAGACAAGTCGACTCAAGAGAATAATCAATATTGATTTATTAGTCTACGGGAAGAGAAGTTGGCCCAGTCAAGTCACTTGGAGGACTATAAATAAGAGGGCGATAGAGATCATTTTTCACTCTCACTTTCACAACTCCATAAGGACTAGTGGTGTACAAGTATGGAGAGGGAGTGTAACTGCAACTGGCATCTTCGTTATGGTTTAGACTTTCTGCTTGGTTTCTGGTTATTCTTGCTTGGTGTGCTACCCTTGGAGAAAGGTGCACTACCCTTGGTTGGTTATTGGCCTGCTACTGGATTTATTATGTTTGTCAAGGTTAAGGTGCTTGGGGGTGGCCTTTATGTCTATGGTTGGGTGACAATATTTCTATATTGTCTATGGAAAAATGAGCACATCCCTTTATTTCTAACAATAATACCTTAATTTTCTTTTTTCCTCTAACTCTTTATCAAACCACATTTTCTCCTTGAACTTTTATTTAAGGATATTTTTAATAGTATCCTTATTATGAAAAATGATCTCTTCCATGATTCCCCACTACCTTAGCCAATATTGGGCATTATTATGTCATCCTCGCTTGAGTCGAAGGTGGTTACGACTATATTTTGAAGCAATTTTAGGAATCCTCATATTACATGTTGTTTAACTTGTTCTTATACATTAGGTATATAGTCATAGCTATGCTCTCAATGGGGGAAAGGATTTTGTCTAAGAGGAGAATGGGATAGGGTGTATTTCCTTTATTTTGAAATTATAGGATATAAAATTCTTTTGGATTTGCAATATATTTCTCCATGATTCATGAGAGATACTGCATCCCCATAATTTGCATCCATATAGAATAACAGGTGTAACAAGATTCTCAAATATGAGTTTCTTCTTATCCCAAATCCAAAGGTCGGTTGATTTACATTTTTTTTCAAGCCCATAATAAGCTTTACATCCCCCAATAATCCTTTTCTCAATGTTATAGTTCCAGTTGAGCTTGTTGTGAATATTGATTTGAAGATATTTGTATGAAGTCACTTATTGCAAGTTGTTGTTGTCATATATGAAGGTATCATAAGTGATATTATTGGATTTAATGATCATGACCTTAGTCTTGCCAGTATTAATAGTCATACTTATATTGGAGCAAAAGTCCTTGAGGATTCTTAGTTGTTTTCCAAGATCGTGGGGACTCCTCGCCATAACAATGATATCATCAAAATATAGGATAATATTGATGACTATAACAGTGAGAGTAGGGCCGACACAACCTGCTTCTTCCAAGAAATCTTCTAACTTGTCAGTGTATATGCCAAAGAGGGTAGGGGACAAGGGACAACCTTGTTTGACTCCAATATTACATTTAGTCTCTTTCGACCAACCCTCATTGTTCTTAAAATTGGAAATAATTTTCTCATAGAACTTTATTTCAGTAGCCCTCAACTCGAAATGAATTCTTATCTCTTCCAACCTATCCCAAAGGTTTTTCCTAGGAACCGTGTCAAAAGATTTTCTAAAGTCAACAAAAAAACAAAAAAGATTGGTTTTAGTATTGTAGAACTCCTCTACAATGATCCTAAAGGTAACAAGATGGTCCAAATTTGAATGATATCTCCTAAACCCTGTCTGGACTTTATCTCTTTTACCGTGACTTTCTAGCCAAAGGCTTAATCTTCTTTTCCAAAATAATTCCATAAAGCTTGGCTAAAATCGGGCTAATCATAATGGTCCTATAATTACAAGGAATGTTTATATCCCCATTTTTAAAAATAGGAACAATGAGGATTTCCGTACAAGGTTTAAGGAATCCCTACTTGACTGCTAAATTGAAGAGTTTCTGTATGTGAGGGATGAAAATAGGCCCTCCGATTTTAAAAAAATTAGCTTGGTAGCCTTCAATGTCCTTAGCTTTCCCATTTGCAAGGTTCTTAACCCTGAACTCTATGTCATCCAAAGAAAAAATTCCATCCTCTATAGGGACAATAGGAACGATATCCATGGCATTAGGGAACTCACAAATACTTTTAAGGTAGGAATTCCATTCCCTTAAGGGAATGATATTTATTTTATTTTTTGTAAGTAAAGATTGTATTACCTCATAAAATTGAAATCCATACAAGTACTAAAGGACCTAGAATATGTTCTTCCAACAATGGAAACAAGAACCAGACCCAGGTCCCAAAGAAAAGTGTCGATGACTATTCTAAGAATCGTGATCATAAATGTATGTTTCTGAAAATATTAAAAAATTGGCCAGAAATCCAATAGAATATTGCAACTATCAAAAGAGAGAAGAAAAAAAAAGGGCTAAGACTATGAAAGATTTCATACACCGGATGTGTTGTTCCTTCCATCACCCTGAGGAGAAGACGACCATGTCAGAGTGATGATGAAGGGTTGGAAACATGTGGGGCATCATTGACTGACAGGTGCACCTGAAAGTGAATCAAATAGCATGTCCATCCTGCGACTAATGATATCTTGGAAAAAGAGTTGATCCACAACATCCCAACGCATTTCGAAAGTGAGTTTAAGATGTTCCTCAGAGAAGTTGTGTGTGGGAGACAAAGTTTTTGTCTCATGTCCAATTCGAGTAGGGTCTATATTCATGCCAATAGCCGCATGGGAAATTTCCTCGATCTTCATGGGGCTCATCTCCTCGAGGACTGGGAAACTCCATTGCTCGTTCATAGGCTAGTTGGGAAGATTTCTTTCCACTTGAAAGGAAGAACTCAGAATATGCTTAATCTCCCCAGGAGAAATCAATGTAGGCTCCAAGGGAGACTAGGATGGAACAGAAGGAAACTCCTCCTCCACCAGGACTAGACCCCAATTGTGATTTTCTTGATTATTGGCATTAGGAAGAGTTGCAACAAATGTTGAATCAGGGTAGGGTGGAGGGCCAAGTGTCAAATGTAGGTTGGGAGGAAGGGGAGCGGGGCGAAGGCATATGGCCAGATAGCGATAGTAATCTAGGCCACGTTTGGGCTTTCCTCACTCCCTCGACATGGCTAAGGAGATGAAACCAGAGAACCAGATGCAGGAAGAAAAGAGAAAGGGAGGGCATAAAACTAGAAGTGGTGCCAACAAGGGGGGGGAAGTCATCAAACAAAGTAAGACTGAATGAAAAGAGTGAAGGATGAACAAAAACTCGGATAAATTACCTTCCCAGGCCGGTGAAGTTTCCATTAAACCCGAGTTGATAACACTTAGCTTACATTTACCTGTGTGTATGGTGCTCTCCTCCATTGTAAAGCATAATATGAATTTTCCCATGCTGATTAGACCCGCACTGAAATCCATAGCATAAATTCCATGCATGGAAGTGATGTTTGAGGTGAAGGCGGTAGTTGAATGCAATAAAACCTTAGATTACATGTGGAACGGGTAACACCCCATCTGGGGAGGGAGGGTCCCTTTGATCCAAATAAAAACATTGAGTTAATAGGGGAGGGGAAGGGAGGCTATTGGCATTGATTGATAAATCGTTTCCAGTAAGAGTGACTCCTTCATTTTTTGAATTATCAACTATTTTATTGTTAGGATATTTAGACACTTGGGATTTAGTTAATATCTACTTGGTCTAATGTGTTGTTAGGTAAAAGTGTGTTTCTTAGTGTGTTTTTTTAGTATGCACTTGTAGTTATGAAATTCTACGGTCACAATATGTTCTTTACATAGAGTGATCTGACGGTTCATATTCTCTTCGATCTTAATGGCCATTGATATGTGGATTAACACCCAATTGGTCCATGATCTATATTTAAAGAGCATGGAGGTTCATTTTCTGATGATCGATTGTGAGAAACTCTCTTGTAAAATCTCTTTGTAATCTTTTTCTTTTTCATTAATAAACTGCTCCAAGTGGTCGCGTTGGCTGGGACCATGGATGTTTCCCTGAAGGGGTTCTACCACGTCAAAACATCGGTGTTTTGATATTTGATTTTGTTGTGAGAGTGGTTATTGAAGGTGTGCGTTCTCTGTTGGAATATATGTGTTGAAGACCAGCTCATGTCGTAGATCGAGATCATGAAGCCGATTTGCCCCATCTCTGTTTTCTGCTATTTTCGTACATTTTGGGGCTGAAAGGAATATTCCATTGCATCTGGAGCACTCGTTTCATTCATGAATTCTTTTCATTTCACTTGAAAAGGTTTCCTTTTTCCCAAGGTATAGTCTTTTTAGTTAGATCTGGAGGTATTAAGTCTGAATATGCCCTTTTAATTTTTTTTGCAGAGTATTATTTCGGGTTTATATTGTTTGTTTCCAGGTTGCTACTCTTTTAGATATTCATATTCTCTTTTCCCCGTGCCCTGTGTGATCTCGAAAAATCAGAAACATATAGGAAAAGGTGCATTTTCCGGGTAAGCTAACCAAGATCTAATCCTTGTTGTCATGGAAAAGTGAAAAAAAAATTATTGTGTGAAAATAGTTTTTTTTAGCACTCTCTCCAAGGTCGTCAACAACAACAACAATAACAACAACTCCAATCCTCTTGCTAAACAATACAATATGTTTTGCCAGCCCACTTGGTTAAAATTTTCCTTATTAAGTAAGAGGTCTTGAGTTCAAGTGTCTCTTTTTGTTACTTTTTTTGAAAAAGTTCATGCTCCATTGTAAATTGTATTTCACTTCAAGTATAAAAGTGAATCACTATAAGTAGTTTTAATATTTTAGTTTAGAGTTATTTATTTTGCATGCATATTTTATTTTATAAAGTAACTTCATTGTAAAAGTGATCCCCACTTATTTTTATAAAAGTGGGTCACTTCATAAAGAAACTTACACCATCACATGGTCCTTTGGTTATCGTTTATTCCTTTTTTAAAATGGCATAACTTTCACATCCGAAGTTCGTTTTCAGTGTTGTTTTCTTTAAAACCACCTACTTTTTCAAGATATTCCCATCCAAATCATTAGTTTCAATTTTTAAATACATGTTATCTACATATTTAATATGGATTCTTCAAGTAATCTTTTGCTTACTAGCACCAACTACTTCCAATGAAAATCCCATACGGAGGATTTATTAAGAAGTAAAGGCCTATACCGGATTACCTTGGGAATGGAAACAAAACCTACTAATGATGATAAGAAATTCAAATGGGATAATAAGAATAATGAAGCACGTGGACTAATCAGAATGTCCATCTATCCTGATTTAAAGTCCCACCTTAAACAAATTGGTAAATATGATGAAGCTTGGGAAAAGATTGAATATGTGTTTGGTAAACAAAATATTATTCGGGCACAACAATTAGAAAATCAAGTACTGACTTTAATTCCAAGTGATTTATCTTTCATTGAAGACTATCTATCTAAGTTTAAAACACTCAGAATTTTATGTGAATAATGTAAGATAAAGATGGATGAAGAGCGTTGCATCTATATTATTCTTTCTAAGCTATGTAGTGCATATTTTGTGTTTGTATCTACCTTTTATGCCATGGAAGAGGCTCTAGGAACAGATTATCAAAAACCCTCTCTTGAGTCATTTTGTGATGCTTTGATTAGAGAGAAAGATAAGCTTGTACAACTTGGAGTGATCAACACTGCAGGTACCTCCAACAAAGCCTTAGTCGTCCATCAGAAAGATAAACCCAGGAATCCAAAGAAGCAACATCCTCACCACAACAACAAGAAACATAAGGTTCCCAAACCCACTTAGCTAGCTTCCACTCCTAATGGTGACAAAGGAGGAAAATATAAAAATAAGAAGACTGACAGACATTGCAACTTTTGTGAAAAAGATGGTCATGATGAGTCCAAATGTTTCAATAAGATGACATCTTTAGAAGCAGCAATGAAGAAGCACAACATCAATATTGATTCTACTTCTTCTTCTTCTTCTTCTTCTTCTTCTCATGGACATGCACTTTCTAATTTTGTTTTCTCCTTCAATACAACTTCTACTTATTCTTCTGATGAGTGGCTTATTGATTCTGGAGCATCTTATCATATGGTTAAGGATAAAGACATATTTTTTTCTCTAAATGAATGTAACACCAAGAAAATATTTGTTGGTGATGGTAGATCTCTTAGTGTTGAAGGATCTGGAATAGTTCAAGTAGAAAATGGTCATTTGAATGATGTATTATGTGTTCCAAGTATTTCTTGTAACCTTCTATCAGTATATCAAATCACTCATTTAGGTGAAGGTAAAACCGTCGAGTTTTCACCTCACCAAGTTGTAATCAGGAATCTAAAAGATCCTAAGCATGTTCTTGCAACTAAAATTGATGATGATATTACCGGGATGTACAAGTTTGAAAATTTTGGGTCATCATATTTTTATTCAGTTTTTGTTTCTCATAGAATTGACTTGAGAAAACTTTGGCATCAGGGATTTGGTCATCTAAACTATTTCTCATTGCAGCAACTATGTAATCAACAGATTGTGACTAGGTCAGTCCTTAGTTATTTATTCTAGGTCTTCCACTGTGAGCTTATAGTATGATTGAAGCTCTTCTTTACTCTCATCTGTGCATGCAGTGATATAAATAAAATGTTGATTTGCGTAGAAATTCATAAGGGGCCTGAAACGGTGCAGGGTGTTCTGTGTCATACGAGGGATAGCCCCAATAGCCCTCTTTAACTGCAGATAGTAGGTATGGAATATTGCGTTCGACTATCATTGTTTCCCCATATCGCTCGAATACCAGAGTGTGGTGAAATTCCCAGCGAGCGGCTCGCATGGCTCAATGTCAGGGAAGGTCGCACCTTCCAGCATCTCCCAAGTAGTAAACGCGATGAGGATTAGTAGCCAACTAAAATGGAACTCATAGCCCTGATCCTGAGCTTCGCAACAATCCTGTTCTAACTGGTTGACTAAGTAATTTTCCCAATTCATCTGTATTCCTTCCATGCATTTTCCAGTGAGGTCAACAACAAACTTTGTGACCTGCATAGGTCTGTTCTTTCTCACTAGATTTCCTGCGATCAACTGGCAGGTTAGGCGCACTACGCCATTCTGGATGGAGGCTACCTTGTATCCTTGTGTCCCCTTTTCTACATCGCCATAGGTATCTTTAATCCTCTGTGCCAGGGCGCGGTCTGCAACCTTCCCTGGGTAAAAGTCTTATGGGTTTGGTCCCTGCATGCTCAATCCGATGATCCTATGGATTAGCACCGGATCGACGGTGATACATGCAGTTAGACCACATCTGGATAAGATCATGACATTGAAATTCAATGACTTCAACCTAGGGGATTGAAAGAACCACAGCCTGCTCGCCCCTCACAGGTATTTGACTAGGACGAAGGGGAAGAAGTCAAGGATAATCCCCCAACCATGCACTATGAACCTCGTGCAATCCACTATCTTGAATGTGATGAAGATACCACATTTTGGAAGGCACCAGGAGGTTAACGTGTTTGTTAATCTCCTACTGTCGTGATACCATGGAAGATATTTGTGGCTAGAAGGATGCATCACCGTCGATCCGGCATTGATCCATAGGATCATTGGATTGAGCATGCAGGGACCAGAGCCGTGAGACATTTACCCAGGGAAGGTTGCAAACCGTGCCCTGGCACAAAGGATTAAAGATACCTATGGTGATGTAGAAAATGGGACGTGAGGCTATAACGTAGCCTCAATCCAGAATGGCACAGTGCGCCTAGCCTACTAGTTGATCACAGGAAAGCTAGTGAGAAAGAACATACATATGCAGGTCACAGGGTTTGTTGTTGATCTTGCTGGAAAATGCGTGGAAGGACTACAGATGAACTGGGAAAAGTACTTAGTCAACCAGTTAGAACTGGATTTTTGCGAAGCTCAAGATCGGGGCTATGAGTTCCATTTTAGCTGGCTGCTGATCCTCATCACATTTACTACTTGGGAGATGACAAAAGGTGTTACCTTCCTTGACATTGAGTCATTCGAGCCGCTCGCGGCAAATTTAACCACACTCTGGTATTCGAGCAATATGGGGAAAAAATGGCAGTTGAACGTGGTATTCCATACCTACTATCTGTAGTTAAATATGGCTATTGGCGATGTCCCTTGTATGATGCCAAACACCCTACACTAGTTCAGGCCCCTTATGAAGTTCCACGCAGATCGAAATTTTATTTGTATCATTGCACACACAGACGAGAGTAAAGAAGAGATTTAATCATACTATAATCTCATAGAGGAAGACCTAGAAGAAATAACTAAGGACTGGCTTGCAGAGATCCCTATCCCTGTTGACCCCGCAGAACTGTCCAACCCCGAACTAATCGGCAGCCCGGAGACCACTCGCGAAGAGCATGATACACCTAGAACTAGCAGAAGGAAGAAGACATAAGAGGTCCAGTAGTTGAGCAGTGCATCAGAAGAAACTGCATCAGAATCACCTGGAAAAGGAAGTGATGACAAAGTAGACAAAGAAAAGAACGATGGGGAAGAATATAAGCAAAAGAAAGTTGAAGTAACACCACCTAGGGATCTTGTTGATGAGGCTGATACATCTAAGAAAAGAAAGGTTTCCCCCACGAAACCCACCTCATGGAAGAAATCCATAGCTAGTAAGACTAAGCTGCAGACTGTGCTCACGCTCAATGACTTCGACTTCATCATCGAAACTGTATCAGACGCTTCGCAGGACATTTTGCAGAACCATGAAGCCAAACAAGAAGTCATGTATGACAGAATTGAGATAGAACTAAGAGGGGTACAACAGGCCCTTCACTCAAGCTGTGCAATTTCTACTGCGCCTTCGCCATCGGAAGAAAATGAGTTGGGAGATGAGCCTACCCGACTCCAAAAAATAGCGGATGCGACCAAAGCTCGCCTTCTTCGTGCACAAGAAGAAAAGTAACATGCCACAGTGGCCCTGAAACAAGCACAAGAGGAAGTGACAGAGAAACGTTGAGTTGCGCAACAGGAGAAGGATGACCTCCAAACCAAGTTCGAAGAGGAGAGAGTGAAAATCCAGTAAGAGAAAGAATAGTTTCTCGCAGAATGGATCAGAGTCAAAGAAGAAGTGAACAGAGCACTTCACTCTGTGATGGGCTTAGGGTCAAAGGCGGAAGACCCAGTGGAGCATCAAGTAGCGAAGCTTGCTGAAGCCATCCAACAACTTCAATAGAGAATAGCAGACCTAGAGCTACAAACAGTGCCAAGCACTCTGAAGGATGTGTGATACAAAAGAGAAGCCACTACCTAGAGCATAGTTGAGAGGATCAGAGCATTAGCTTTGGAATGTAAACAACTTAGTAGTAGAAGTGTGCAGACTTATGAGAGAAATACTAAAGACCCTAAACTAAAGACACTGGAGTCATAGCCCTAGGAGGAAAAGCAGAGAGCAGAGACATTAAAGTCGCAGTTGAATCTCCTGTCAGCAGTTGAGAGAATGAAAAGATCCCAGGAACAATGCACTTCTCAACAGTAAGTCCATACCATACAGAGAAAATTCATGGAAGTGACTCAGAGGCTCCAACCAGTCCAATACGAAGCTTGCCAATTGTTTGAGGATATTAAAGGTCAAGGAGAAAAGATGGAACAAGTAGTCACTACAGTCAAACAACGATTAGAGGAACCTGTGAATGAGGTAGTTATTCAGGAGTTCGTCGAGCAGGAGGCCTTAGCGAAGCAGCAGGTCGAAGCAGCTTGAGCCAAGCTCAAGGATTTTGAGGCAAAGCTACCCAGATCAGAGTGACTCAGGATGAGTCACAGGTGAGTGTTGGGGGCATGTTGGCCCTTGAACAAGTTTTGGAGATCCTTGGTCAAGTTTGACCTATTTTAGGACTTTGACAGGCTGTTGAAGGTGGAGTGCAAGTTGAAGCAGAGATCGTGGGATCTCAACCCCTTTTTTAGGGATGTTTGGGTTTTGGGCTTATGTAATGGGTATGGGAATGTCGGCCCATGGGTTTACCCATGCTTAGGCCCTTTTGTAATGTATAAATATATATCTAGGTGAAGCTAAGTGGCATGTTGGGTACGATGCTAAGTGCTAAGACACTTGAGCTATGTGTGGGATGTTGCGCTAAGTGCAAGTGATAGTTGTAAATGCTTTGTGCATACTGTGTGAGGCTTGCAAAGCTAAGTGTAAGTGACTATAAGAGACTGTGTAGAGGCTTTGTGTAGTAACCTAGCTCGGGGGAGGAGGATATGATGGAGTGCGTGTAGATCTCCTGTCCTATGCGGAGTAGGATCTTGTGGCCCTGTGCATGTAGATGATTGACAGAAGACAATAAAGAGAAGAAGAGTTGGTGGACGTAGCTCCAGGCCGGGGGTGAACCACGTATACCCTGTTTTTTGGTTGCTTTGTGCATTATGTTTATTTTATTGTTTATATGATTAATTCTTATTACAATGATGTATGCTTAGATGAATATGATAGCTTAGTGATTGATGATGTGAATAAGATGCTAGATCTGATCTGTTTCCTTGTGCTTAGTTCTAGAATGTGTTGGATCTTGTTCAATACTATGTTGTGTTGTAATTAGGGTTTATCTGTGTTGTAGACAAAGGCTAAATACTAATGAACTATAACTGCTAAGTTCTCTATTAAGGTGTTACAATCATATATCTGTGTCTCAGCTAAGGTTGCATACACTGGAGTCCTGCAACCACCCCTGCCTCTACCTCAGGTGAGACTTCATCTTCTTCATAGGTGTTGTCGAAAGGGTTGGTAGTTAGGGTTTTTTTGGTGCGTTGTTGAAGCATTGAAACCTGGGTCTACCCCTATGCCAAAAACCTATGAGACTAATTCAATGTTTGTGTCTTCTTTAGTCTGTGAGCCTAATCGGTGTTTGTGCCTTCTTCAGCCTGTGATCCATATTCGGTGTTTGTGCCTTCTTTTGTTCCTATTCTGGTTTCTTCTTCAGATGATGATAGTCAGGATGAAATTCCACCTCCTCTTGCTCACCTTGCTCCAGATGAGTCCTTTGAACCTAAACCACCACCAGCTCCAGCTCCAACACTTCCTAGATGGGTCCGTTCAACACAAGAAGCAACTAGTGATCTTGTTGGGGATCCTTCAGATAAACATCGGACACATTCACAGTTCCAGTGAGCCTCTTCTCTTTTGGATCAAGTTTCAGAGACTCGTGATCCAGAGACATTTGCATAAGCTTCAGGTCATCTAGATCAGGATACAACAATGAATGAAGAGTATCATTCTTTAATGGAAAATGATACTTGGGATATTGTACCTCTTCCAAAGGGAAGAAAACTTGTCATATTTAAATGTGTCTACATAGCTAAGTATGTGTCTGAAGGAAGTGTTGAAAGACACAAGGATCGGTTAGTTTCCAAAGGATTTTCCCAAGTTGAAGGAATTGACTATAATGAAACCTTTTCCCTTGTAGCCAAAATGAATTGCATCTCCCTTGTTCTTTCCCTTGTTGCCTCACATAAATGGGAGGTCCATCAGATGGATGTTAAATCTACCTTCTTGCATGGATATTTGTAAGAAGAAATCTACATCGAAAAAACTCATGGCTATGTCCAGAATGACTCTAGCCTTGTTTTTTTCCTTAAGAAATCTCTTTGTGGTCTTAAGCAAGCTCCTCGAGCTTGTTATGCCAAAATGGACAGATTTCTTATTGCCACTGGATTCCCTATATTTCATTCTAATCCTAATGTCTATACCAAGAAAGTAGGAATCCATCTCATAATCCTTGTCCTTTATGTTGATGACCTTATCCTTACTGGTAGTGACTAAAAAATTTTAAACCATGTGAAAACCATCCTTAAGAATAAATTTGAAATGACAGACTTAGGATTTTTTCACTATTTCCTTGGCCTCCAAGTTTTTCAAACCAATGAAGGAATTTTATTTCCCAATATAAGTATGCTTATGACCTTCTTCATCGCTTTCACATGGACGATTGTAAACCAACCCCTTCTCCCTTCCAGTCTAGACTCAAGCTTGTTGCCACTTGTACTTCCCCTCATGTTGATGCCACTTTGTACTGTTAGTTAGTTGGTATCCCCTTATACTTGACTCATAGTCATCCTGATCTTTCCTTTTTTGTTGGTCTTGTTGCATGGTATATGTAAACATCCCATGAAATCCATCGAAAAGAAGATAAAAGGATACTTCACTATGTTTTGTTGAAATAATGTAACTGCAAAGTGTATTCTAATTATTATTGTGGTATTATTCATTAAATCAATCCCCTATTGTGGATTGATCATGTTGGCTATTGTAAAAGACCAAATCCCCTTTTGCGGATTGGTTAAAGTATAATTGTAATAGGAAGAATAATAAGTCGGCCCCAAAATATATTAAAGGTGGTTATAACCACCCAGAAGAAGAAGTTGGCCCAGTCAGTGAAGACACACTTCCACACGTGCCAGAATTGTATAAATAAGGAGGCTAGCACCTCACTTAGACACACACTCACTTGTTCATTGAGAGACAAGTGTTGGAGTTGCAGTTGAAGAAGAGAGAGAGAGAGAGGCGCATCCTTGGGAGAGTACTTTATGTATTTGTTTGAGTTATCTCTTGGCATTGTATTGCCTATCTATAATAAGGAAGTTTTGTAGGGTTTTCTCCCCCATGAGGGTTTCCCAGGATAAATGATGTGTCTCTTGTGATTGTGTATTTCTCAGTGATCCTATCTTATGTTATTGTCATTTATTGAAATGCAAAGAACTCTAATAATATCTTAAACATTAACATGGTATTAGAGCTAAGTTGAAGAGAGCATCTTTCCCAAGAGAAAAGTGAAAAACGTCATTGTTGTCGTACATGCAAATTAGGGATTTTTGTTGATGAAGTATTTCAGCCCTAAATCCATTTAGAAAAGTGCACCCTCCCTCAAGGATCACTTTGGCATCCTCAGCGCAAATTTCCAGTGGCCATATCTCCCGAAAAGTGAAACCCTATTTTCACAAAGTACCAAAAGTACCAGAAAACTAGAGTACCAGAAGTACCAAAAATACCAGAGTACCAGAGGCACCAGAAAACTAGAAGCACCAGTCCAGAAATCCGCAGATCAAGTTTGGAAGGGAAAAAATTGGATTTTCTAAGATCCAAACACACCAGGATACTCGCCTCAGCCAAGCACACCTCCTGGTAAGTTCAAAATTTAATTTTGAACATTTTCATTTTTGGACATTTTCCCAGCTTCAGGTCAAAGATGTCTGCAAGCATTAAGCTTGTTGACAAGATAGAAGGTGTGGAAAACTTTCACGCCTGGAAGTATAGGATTGGCCTCATTCTTGAAGAGAATGAATTAGCAAGATTCGTCAAAGAAGAAGTTTCGGAGCCCAATGATGCTGCAGGAAAAGCAAAGCACCAAAAGGACACAATCAGGGCCAAAAGAATCATTGCAGATTCAATCAAAGATCACATGATTCCCTATGTGTCATCAAAGAATACTCTGAAAGAAATGTTTGATTCCCTAAACAGACTATATGAAGGAAAGAATATAAATCGAAAGATGAATCTAAGAACTCATCTCAAGAATACAAGGATGCAGAGAGGAGAATCAATCCAAGAATACTTCTCCAAAATCTCATAATTCAGTGAACAATTAGAAGCAATTGGAGATACCATAGATGAAGACGAACTCGTAATGATGGCCCTCAATGGTATCACAAGACCTTGGGATGCATTCATCTAAACCATTTGTGCAAGAAAGGAGAAAATAAAATTTGATAGTCTTTGATGAAGATGCAATGCTCAAGAAATCGAGAAGATGTCAGCTTGAAGAAGTATATGAAGAGGAACCTGTAGCTCCCAGAGTTACAGAATCAGTGAGGGAGGTTCCCAGATCTGCAGAACCAATGAGGGAAGTCGTAACTTCCCCTGATGAGGAAATTCTAGAAGATCATGACATAGTAGAATTTCAAGAACCTCCTCAGATGACGATCTCCCATAAGAGAAAGCCAACTTGGGCTAGAGAACTTATTCAAGATGGAGAGAAGTATGGTGTTCCCAAAGGAACCATGAGATAGGTGAAGAGACCTAAGCCATTCTCCAGCTATATGGATTTGAAGTGTGATCTCCTAGAAAATGGGCCTACTTTCTTTGAAGAACCCATTCAGAAGAAAGAATGGGCAGATGCCATGACAGAAGAATACCAATCCATAATAAAGAATGATGTATGGGAAATAGTTCCCAGACTGAAGAGCAAGGATGTGGTATCTTCCAAATGGCTCTTCAAAATAAAACATGTTGCTGATGGAAGTATTGAGAAGTATAAAGAAAGATTTGTCGCTTGTGGCTTTTCTCAAAAGGAAGGCATTGACTATGAAGAGACATTCACTCCTGTCGTCGGATACACTTCGATCAGAACCATCATAGCCCTTGCTAAGACGAAGTGGAAGTTGCACCAGATGGACGTAAAGACAAATTTTATAAATGGTGTCATTGAAGAAGCAGTGTATATAGAGAAACCTCAAGGATTTGAAGTTGAAGACAGGAAGACTCATGTCTGTAAGTTGAAGAAGGCTCTGTACGGATTGAAGCAAGCTTCTAGAGCTTGGTATGGTAGGATAAACGGTTTTCTAATGAGCTTGGGATTTACCAAGAGTAAAGAAGATTCTAACCTCTACTTCAATGTTATGAATGATGAGCCGGTGATATTGTTGTTGTATGTGGATGACTTATTCTTAACTAGAGAAGAAAATCTCATCACCGAATGTAAGAAGAAGCTCGCGTCAGAATTTGAGATGAAAGACCTTGTCCTAATGCATTATTTCTTAGGTCTTGAGGTATGGCAGAGTCCAGAGAGGATCTTCCTTAACCAAGGTAAGTATGCAGTCAAAATATTGAAGATATTCGACATGTTAGAGTGCAAGTCCATGAATACACCCATGGAAATGAAGTTGAATCTGTTGGTCGACACTTCGTCAGAATTGATTGATGCCACGCTATATAGACAAATCATTGGATCGTTGATGTACTTGACGAACACCAGACTATATATTTGTTTTTTCGTGAACACCTTGAGTCAGTTTTTGGTAGAACCTAGACATGTTCACCTAGTGGATTCAAAACATGTGATGAGGTACCTTAAGGGTACATTAGATTGTGGTCTCAGTTATGATGGAGATCATGATTTCACATTGAGTGGGTACACTAATTCATATTGGGCTAGAAGTGTTTCTGATAGGAAGATCACTTCAGGATGTTGTTTTAGTTTGGGATCAACCATGATCTCATGACAGAGTAGGAATCAATCCATCATTTCTCTCAGTACAGCGGAAGCATAATACATTGGTGTGTGTTCTGCCAGCTGCGAAGCTATATGGCTTCGTAAGTTATTGACTGGTCTATTTGACCTAGAGATGGAAGCAACCATGATCCTATGTGACAACCAGAGCTACATAAAGATGACATAGAATCATGTATTTCATGACAAGTCAAAGCACATAGAGATCCAATATCATTACATCCGTGACATGGTGCAGAGAGGAGCCATAAAGATCCAATATGTTAGCACGAATGAACAGGTTGTCGATGTATTGACCAAGCCTCTATCTCATGTAAAGTTTGAGAACTTTCGAGATAAGCTTGGTATAGTCCGAAAGGACCTCCTTAGAAAGGGGGAGTAGTTGTTGTGTTGATATATGCCTAGTACTGTGCTTCTAGCTTAATCACTGTGATGTAAATCTAGTCTAGTTGTTGTGTTGAGATATGCCTAGCACTGTGCTTCCATCTTAATTGTTGTGACGTAAATCCAGTCTAGTATTGTGCTTCCAGCTTAATTGTTGTGACGAAAAGAAAGTCGAGTATTGTGCTTCTAGCTTAGTTGCTGTGACGAAAAGAAAGCCAAGTATTGTGCTTCCAACTTAATTGTTGTGACGAAAAAAAAGCCGAGTATTGTGCTTTCAGCTTAATTTATGTGACGAAAAGCAAGTCGAGTATTGTGCTTCCAACTTAATTGTTATGACGTAAAGCCAGCCTAGTACTGTGCTTCCAACTTAATGGTTGTGACATAAAGCCAGTCTAGTATTGTGATTCCAGCTTAATTGTTGTGTAGTGTGCCAGCCTCGTGCTGTGATGATGAGCCAACCTCATGCTATGATGATGTGACCAGCCTCGTGTTGTGATGATGATGTATTAGTTTTATACCAATCCATATTGATGCAGATGACAATTTCATTCCACTGAGAATGACAATGTTGTTGATGATAAAAACTTCCGATGATTTATGGATACGCCAGTCAGTGTTCCAAGATGATATTGATGATTTTGTCCTCTTACCCACCTGATGTTGTTGATGATGTTGTCCTCTCTCTCACCTGATGTTGTTGTAGAATACCCTTCTTGTTAAGGAGGAGTGCTGAAATAATGTAACTGCAAAGTGTATTCTAATTATTATTGTGGTTTTATTCATTAGATAAATACCCTATTGCGGATTGATCATGTCGTCTATTGTAAAAGAACAAATCCCCTTTTTCGGATTGGTTAAAGTATAATTTTAATAGGCATAATAAGAAGTCGGCCCTAGAATATATTAAATGTGGTTATAACCACCCAGAAGAAGAAGTCGGCCCCAGAATATATTAAAGGTGGTTATAACCACCCAGAAGAAGAAGTCAGCACTGCCAGTGAAGAGACACTTCCACACGTGCCAGAATTGTATAAATAAGGAGGTTAGCGCCTCACTTAGACACACACTCACTTGTTCATTGAGAGACAAGTTTTGGAGCTGCAGTTGAAGAAGAGAGAGAGGTGAATCCTTGGGAGAGGACTTTTTGTATTTGTTTGAGTTATCTCTTGGCATTGTATTGGCTATCTATAATAAGGAATTTTTTATGGGTTTTCTCCCCCATGAGGGTTTCCCAGGATAAATGATGTGTCTCTTGTGATTGTGTATTTATCAGTGATCCTATCTTATGCTATTGTCATTTATTGAAATGCAAAGAACTCTAATAATAGCTTAAACATTAACATGTTCATGGTATAGTTTAGTTCGGGATACATTACAGTTCAGGGGGGTCTCCTTTATTGGTTGGTTTCACTGATTCAGATTGGGTCGGCGACCCTAATGATCAAAAGTCTACTGCAGGTTATGTTTTCAGCCTTGGTTCAGGAACTATCACTTGGTCCTGTAAGAAAAAATAGGCTATTACACTTTCTTCAACAACAACAGAGTATCGAGCAACGGTAAATGCAAGTCAGGAAGCCTTATGGCTTCGACATATCCTTTCAAATTTTGGATTCCAACAGCAGCATCCGACCATCCTTTGGTGTGACAATCAGAGTTCCATCAATCTCACCAAATACCAAATTCAACATCAGTGTAGAAAACACATCAAGCTACACATTCACTTCATCAAAAATATCATTCATGATCAAGTTATCGAAGTGCTCGTTTTCCCTATAGAAGATCAAGTTGCAAACATTTTCACAAAGTCTCTTACAGAAACAAAGTTTTCCAAAATTCGATCTATGTTAGGAGTTCAATAAGTTGTCGTCAAGGGGGGATAGGCTCTAATTCCTCATTCCTTCTCCTATCGTGTCACTATTGTAAATCCTTCAATCCTATCCCAAGTTTTTTTTAAGGTGGGATGTTAGGATATTTAGACAATTAGGATTTATTTAAGATCTACTTGGTCTAATGTGTCGTTAGGTAAAAGTGTGTTTCGTAGTGTGTTTCTTTAGTATGAATTAGTATGCATTTGTAGTTAGGAAATTTGGCAATCATGATATGTTCTCAGCATAGAGGGATCTGAAAGTTCATATTTTCCTCGATATTAACAACCATTGATCTGTGGCTTAACACCCGATTGGTCCATGATCTCTTTTTAAAGATCATGGAGGGTCATTTGATGATGATCGATTGTGAGAAAATTTCTTGTAAAATCTCTCTATAATATTTTTCTTTTGCATTAATAAATTGTTCCAAGTGGCCGCATTGGTTGGGGCCATGGATGTTTACCTGTAGGGGCTTTACCACATCAAAACATTGATGTGTTGATCTTTGATCTGGTTGTGTGAGTGGTTACTAAAGGTGTTCGTCCTCTATTGGAATACCTATGTTGTTGAACATTTATTAGCCTCTCGACGGATGTGGGAGGGGATTAAAGTAATATTAGGACATAGGAGGGAGTGAAATACTTCCAGGGAACTGAGGAGATGCCAGTTGGGGGAGACTTTAGATGGATCATATCCATTTATAATTTTGGTAGCCAGAGAAATAATGATTTGGGAATCCCCTTCGATGACAAGTTGTGTTATGTCTAAGCTAGAGGCTAGTTGGATTCCTCTAATTATACCCCAGAGTTACGTTGAGTTTTTAGATTCCCATCCCATATTACCATCCATGGTATATTTATTTTTTCCATTATTTTCTCTGATTACCACCCCAAAGCCAACAAGTCCATGGTTTCCTTTGGAAGCACCATCAATATTTAGTTTAAAAAAATATTGGGAGGATATTTCCAAGTCATGGGGATAAGGGTAAGAGGGGGTTTGGGATTAAGAGTAGGATAATAATGAGTGAGGTTAATATTTAAATGCCACTAAGAGTATAATTTTTCTTTCACTGGGATTATATGAAAGGTCCTCTCAAGACCAATGTTGAGATCTAATCATTTCTTGTATGTTTTCAAATATATTATCCCATAAATGGGGGGGAGAGGACTTGGAGTGGAAGACTCATTTGTTTCTCTCTTTCCATATTTTCCAAACAAGAAATACAAGTATAAGCTTCCACATCCTATTTAGAATGGGTTTGTGGAAAATTGTTGACCACCGGTTTTCAATGGTGCGGGTTATGTTGTCCCTGGTTCTATTCATTTTCCTCATGATTTGTGCCACCTTGTCCCAAATTTCAGCGCTAAAAGAACATTGATTTAGGATATTCTCCATAGAATCCTCTTGTTTCATGTAGAGGTGGAAGATCGATGGTCTAGTGAACCCTCTTTTCCTGATATTTTCCCATGTAAGTATGTGATTCTACACAAGGATCCATAGGAAGGTAGATACCTTTGGCCAAAGGTGTGAATTCCAAATAATTTACCAAAAGTTTTCTCGTGGTTGTAGGTGAAATTTTGGTTTCAGTTTATAGGCTTCTTTAATTGTGAATGAACCAAGAGGAGAGTGACCCCAGCGTAATATGTCCTTACCATATTGAATTTTCACCTTCCTTTGAGTTGTTGCTACTTTCCACAGACTTAAATCACAGTCATCTGGTATATTTAGTTATGTGCTAAGATTTTTTGAGATTCTCCAATGAGGGATTCTTCTACCTTCATAAGCCCTCAATGAGCCACTGGATTTGTCCCAAATTGATTATAAATCTTCCCACCTCTCTAATCAATTGTTGGTTTGATTTGCGTCCTCGTATTTTTACCTCCCTAGGCGTTCTTCGAGGTTATGGACCAGGATCTAATCGTATACCCAATCAAGAAGTTACCCCCATAGTTGAGTAAATATAAACCTTGTGGACCTTGCGAAGTTGTTCTAGGGGGATGGATTGTAGTTACTTATTTTTGTAGACTTCTGCCAGTTTTTCTAGGTCTATACCAGGTAGATCTCTTTCATCAATTTTCATATATGTGTCTCCCCCTTCATCTATGATGAGTTCGACCTCCATATGAGTTGGGGAGATTGGAAGTGTTATCTGTTCCAAGAAAGGGCCTTGGGTATGTTTTGATTTTCCTTTGTCTTTTCTTGGATTTACATGTTGATGGGGGTTTTCTACCTCTTGAAAATTCGGCAGTTGATTTAAAATGTCAAAGGAGTTACTGGTATAAGTTTTCTTGTTTGTCCCTTGGCTTGTTTCCCTGGGCTTGGGATTCTTTCGACCTACTACCTCGGTAAATCCATATTTTTTATTATTGTTCTCTTCCTCCCTAGCTTCGTCGTTTTGTTTAAGGGACAATCCTTGAATAGGTGACCATGCTCATGGAATTTTCTGCAGCAAAAGGGTATATGCTCATAATCTATGGCTTGTGTCCATTGTTCTTCCTAATATTCTAGGGTTAACGATCTTGGTTGGTATTTGGAAACATTCATGTAGACACAAATGCGAGAATAAGAGGTATACCTTCTTTGTTGGGTAGCTTCTGAATATTTAACATATCATCCCAGAGTATTACCTATGCCCGTAAGGATTTCTTCTAGTCAGAATTCATGCGGAAGGGAATAGAGGCGAATCCATACCAATGCAAAGTGAAGTCCTCATTTTCTGGGTTGAAGCGGTCTGTCCAGAATCTTCTATAGATCCCTACCGAATTGAATAAATACGACCCATTTTCAAATATTTGGTCCTTATCTTCCAAGTTGAAAAAAATAACAGTGAAAAAACCCTTGGAGCTTAGCTGCAGTTCATAGTGGCCTTTGGGGTTCCACCATGTTTTGATCCAACGCATAATATCTCGCTCGGAGGGCCATAAGTAGATAAATTTTCCTATAAGGGAATGTTCCTTCATAAATTAGGTTTTTTCTCCTACTCTAACTGAGTTGATAACATACCATGGAGTTGTAGTTGACTGCGGAATTCATTTTCTCAGCTCCCAAATGTGAGTCACTTTTTTATGTGAGGTTTCTTCTTCCACAACCATGGCTTTTCCAAACTGTTTCTCATGTTGAAGGATCTGCTCTCTGAGATGAGGCAGCGATTCAAAGGGCGACCACTTTCTTCTGGTGCCTGGAATTTCGTTGGCCACCATGTTACTGTATGAGGGGTTTTTCACCCCCTCCCTCACTTCCATGAGGGTTCCTTCAACTGTTGAGACTGTGTTGGTACAATGCGATGTGATTTCTATTTAGTTGGGGGCTTCTGGCAGTCTACCACTCTACGTACATCCAAAACCCTTGTCGTCTCCTCATTGCAACCCTATTCTACCTCCCTTAAGGGAATGATATTATTTTCTTTAGTATTGCATATTCGAATTTGCCTTTAGAAATTCATAGGATCAAGCTTAGATAATTGTGAAAGTTTCTCTTTCCTTTCAATGATATAGCACCTTTTTTTCCCTTTTATTTAGGGATTTGTACGTATTGATCTTATCGAGTTTTAAGGACTCATTAGAAGCATCCCTAATGGATTTCCTAGCAATTTTACATGCTTTATCATACCAAGGGTTTTTTTTTCTCTTATTACTTTTACATGACACCTTGAAAGAGAACTTGTTAATAGAAGTGGAAAGGGTAGTTGTAAAATTTTGATAGAGGTCTTCAATGTTGTCCTTATAAGTTAGGATATGTAATTCCCTATTTAAATTCTTTAAGAAAAGGTCAACTTTAATTTTTTCAAAGAGAAATTTATTTTGGTTATTAGAATTCTCTTCAATGACACTCCTTTGCATGGAAAAGTTTAGAGTTAGGGTTAAAGGTCTATGATCAGAGTTGGGTTCATGGTCATTTAAAAGGTCAAAATCTACTATTTGGTTTGGCCACTTCATTACTCCATTGCAAATAATTAGATCTTGAGAGATGCAGAGCTTGACCAACTCAGTACCAAACAAATTCTCAGTTAGGTCTTTAGAGATTATTTTGTAGCTATTAGCTAAAATAAGGTCCTCATATAGCCATAAAGGATTATGGTTGGAATCATTGCATAAAAGAGCAGCTTGGTTAGTTTCATTACTAACATTGAAGTCTCCTAGAAGGAGGATACTACCTTCATTTTTTAAACTATAAATGTCTCGTTCTAAATTATTATAGGGACAATTTCTATCTAGATTGTTTTTCTTATAAAAATTATAATTAATAGGTGAAAAATAGAAAATTTATATATACCTCTTCTTAGCATTGATGTCTAGAATTTCTATCCAAATGTATTTATTGAGAGGGTCGATCTTCTGAAGTTGAATGTGAGGAGAAATGTTCTTTCTAGTATAAAAAGATATGCCTCCTATCCTTATACGGTAGGACTTCTTGTTCCATGTCGACCACAAGACAAATCCTTCTTTGTTAGTGACCTTAGACTCTTCATGCTCCCAAGTTTCAACTAGACAAATAATATCAATATCACTCGGGATCCAACTTATCATAAGACCTTTACGCCATGGAAAGCCAGGATAGTTCCAAAAAAGGATCCTGAGTGTCCCAAATTGATATTTATTATTATCCTTCTGGTCTCTATCCCTAACAATAGCTTTTCAATTTCTAATTATTTCCCATTTTCCTTCTTTCCTAGCCTCTTTTACCTTTTGAACTTCCTTCCTTGATTCAGCTTGGTCTTCGGCAATGAGGTCTTCATTTATAAATATTCTTGACCCTTTTAAGCTCAGAGATTTTCTAAGTATGATATATTGATGGTCATTACAACGTACTTTTACACGGATCAACATATCTTTATGATCAATTATTTTTCCTAGCCTTTTTGCTTCTATGAGGTAAGTTGTTTCAATTTGTGATTTACTTTTTAATTTTTCTTTTACTATTGATAGTGTATCCTCCTCTTGTTGTTATTTTATACCAAAAATTATGAGGTTCAAGACTCTTTTATTACGCTCATGCTCCAGTTCAATTATCTTATTCATTTCCTCTTTGGTGGGTTTGATATCCAATTTGTTTTCTAGACTACTAAGGGTCAAATTGTTGGTTAGTTTTTCTTCTATCTCTTTTATCCTATCTCTCAAGTTGTGATTTTATTCAACCTATCATTCTTGGGTTGAATGTTTTTGTTTTTTCATTTCTTGAATTATATCCTCAATTGTCTGCAATTGACTCTTGAACCCTACCAAACTATCATGTATAGTTTGAATCGTCTCTTCGAAGGGTCTAATTTTTTTATCAAGCATTACCTCTAGCTCTATTTGGAGTTTGGCATCTCTTTCTTCTCCCCTTTTTTCTAATGATTCCATATATTCGTAAAGGCTCTCTAGGGTGACTTTGGGGGGCCTCCCCCTGAGAAGATGAGTTTTTGGAATAGGTGGTGCTCATATTGAAAAGAAGAGAAAATAAGTAACAATTGTTATTTTGGGGTGCCTTTAAAAATATATATTTATGAACACTTTCTAGGGGCTCAATATTTGTTTTATAAATTGCAATGCACCAACTAAACTCATAATTATAAGGCAAAAACTTTCAATAAACTAAAAAAATAATTCACATTATTTATGAAGTTTTTTATATTAAGAAAGACTTATTTTAATTTATTCGAAAATCTTTTCACTTATTTACTATTTATAAGGTATATAAATTTTACACATAGTTTATATTTATATTTGTAGGTTAAAACACATACTTATAAAGCAATTTCTTCAATTATAATTAAATTATTTTTCATCATGAAAAACAATATGTTTTTTTCCAACGTTTGACATACAATTAAATATTATCGCATATTATTATTTGTTAAAACCGTATGCTTCCCTCGTTCAAAGTCGCAGACTCGCCTCGCTCAAAACAACAAATTATTATTTGGTAAAACAGGAGACTTGCCTCGCTAAAATCCGCAGATATTGTTTCACTCAAATCTGAAGAAAATATTCTCTCACAACCGAGAATTCAAAATCGCGTGTTCAAAACTGCAGGGAGTACAAAACCATAAAGGGTGGTTGGCTCGCTCAAAACCGCAGATATGCCACGCTCAAAACTGCGGAGAGTGATTATAAATCTATAATCCATATTTATAGATTATAGATTAAAAAAGTGCAAATTCATATATGCAAGGGACTTAATACTCACAATCTGATTCTTTGATTTCAAGATGACCACGAGAATATGCAAGATTTTAATATATTTAAAATTTGAAATTTATTGGTTTTTTAAGTTTTGTTGTTTTTTTTTATGTTTTAATTGTTCTTAAAATTTGTGTTTTAGTTAAAAAATAATAATAATTTATTTGTTCATTTAGGTTTCTGTGGTGAGAAATTTGTTCAGAATATGTCGGAAGAACCACAGTGTTATTGACAGCTTGTCGTCTAGAAAATAAGAGACGTTTTGGATCCATAACAGGATCCATCATCAGGACAAAAAAGTCTGAGAAAAAATGTAAGAGAAGAGCCTTTATTAAATAGTGATGAGGCGAGTGAAAAAGCTACGGTTGGTTGAGTGAAACCCTCGTTTTTAGGAGAATTTTTCTCAAGAGATAATAAATAGTGATTTAATTAAGTTTTTTGTAGGTTAGATTTAGGGTTGACCATAGGTTTTAGTAAAAAATATATATTAATTTTATGTTAATTAAGGGCTAAATTAAGGTAGGATAAAAAGTAATAAAATAAAAAGGAGGAGAAAATAAGAGACGTTATTGACGACAAGCTGTCAATAACACTGTGGTTCTTCCGACATATTCTGAACAAATAATTTATTTATTTGTCTATTTTAATTTTAGTTTTTAGATTGTTCTTTTATTTTTTTATTAAAAAAATTGTCTTTTCATGTTTTTTTTTTCAATTTTGGTGTTTTAAATTTAGTGCTTTAAGGGGTTTTTTTTCTAAAACAAATTAGATTTTTTTATTTTTTTTTAATTCATTTTTTTATTTATTTATTAAAAGTTAAGATTTGTAAAAAAAAAATTTAAATGTTTGTTTTTTTTTCTTTATTTCTAAAATATTTTTTTATACATTAATTATCAAGTTATAATACTTTCAGATTTAGGAGTCCATTTTTAGTGTTTTATTTGTGGCAGTGCAAGTGGTCAAGGCCACAGTTTCAATTATGTCATAGTTTTAACTCCAAAAAAAAGTGGTGTTACTAGTAGAATCACTTTTCGATTCAAGAGTCAATTTCAAGGTTCTATTCGCAATGTGAAGGGTGTGATTTCAACCAAGTTGCAATTTTAACCACCTCCCAAAAAAATGGTGCTACTGGAAACATCATTTTTTGATTCAATGGTCAATTTCATGGTTCTATTTCCAATGTCAAGCATGTGATTTCAAACAAGTTGAAATTTTAACCACCTCCCCAAAAAATGGTGCTATCGGTAGATCCGCTTTTTGAAACATGAGTAAAAATAGCCACTCTAAAAAACTGAGAGCTCTAGAGAGTTTTCATTAATTTGGTGACTTTGTTAGGATTCAAGTCAATCCATTCCTACGATTAAATCATAGGTTCCTAGATTTGTATTATATAAGTTAATTTTCATGACTCAACCCCCAATTTTGACAATACAATTCTTAACCAAAGGAACACAAATTGCTTAACCCTAGATGTTGAAATTTCCTATCCTGACACATAGGTATATTGTTATCTAGTGATTTTCTTGTTGTAAATCAAATTTGCAGCTCACAAAAAAACATACACTATTGGAATAATCAACTCAAATAAATATAGCAGAAGCAATACTAGAAACCAAAATATCAAACAAAATACACAAAGACATTAGTCCATCAACTAAGCTTATCATTCAAATAAATTCAAAGCTTACAAGGGATCCCTTACTAGGGAAAAGGCCCAATTAGAAAAGAGACAAAGTACATCAAAACATGATTGGTCGATCATGTATGGCTAAAGTGTGACTTATACGTTGATACCCGCATTGTTTCATGCAGCCTGTAATAGAATACTCATGCTATTCATGCTTTATATATATTGAAACATGTGTTATCTATGTGACTCATACCAGAATACATGCCTTGTATGTGGCAATCGATCCTTCTACTACACACTTTCTATCTCTCTTCCTTTGGCCTAGATATTCATATTGAAGTCCTTTTCCACCTATCCAAGATTTCTTTACATCACAGTCCTTCATGATCCAATCCTTGAGAAAAAATCCTTCTCTGCTCTCTGTGTCAAACAATCTCTCAATGTCCCACACAAGTATCAGGTGTCTTCTCCTTCACCCTTTCCATGCTTTTATAAAATTGAGTTATGACCTAACCCTAATCTCCAAAGTGATTGATGGTTGATATTACTTCTCACCTCACTTGAGATCAATGGATATTATTTAATTCACTAATGTTAATTAAATAATTTCTTTAAATAAAACTCAACTCACTATAAACACTTTTTTTCTACTGCACTCCTTGCCCAATTTGAGTCTGAATATCTCTGTTGCCTCACTCCATCACCTCCAATATACCTCAACCCATACTCCATTGTACCTCTCAAGTAATTGATCACATGCTTCATTGTTATCTAATTCATTTTTCTTGGCTCCACCATGTGATGCAGGAGCATCGCTCCACCTCAACAGCGCGCTAGCATTCCAGCTCATCAGCGTGCATTCAAGGAGGGGAGAGGCGCCAGCCCTCTCATTTTGCCCTCAAAATTTAAATTTAAATGTGAAATTAATACAATTAAATGTTGTAAGGCTTGATCAGAGCCAAGCCATGCCTTTGTACAAGTTGTAGATAAGGTCTCCTTAAATGGATGATAGTAGGAGGGATCTAGATCCGATCCGGACTAGATGGCCATTGAATGTAATTCAAAGTAACTCATGAGGTTAGGTGAGTTAGAGAAAAAGGGTCGAGGAGCCTCTTTTGTCATTTAGATGGTAACGCATGCCCAGTAGAGGCAGTAGAAGGTAGAGAAGAGAGGAGAGGAGAGAGTTGAGACTTTGTTCCAGTCCAGCCCGCACATATTGTAATCAAACATTCATGTTAATGAAAAAAAAAGTATTTCCTGCATATGATTCTTTATGTGTTTATGTGTGTTTTATGAATGTTATATGTGGTTATGTATGTTGTATATGTGAGATACATTCTATATGCAAGGAACAGATAGACTTCACTATCTGTCTGTGAGTTTGTTAAAAATGTTCTGGGTTCTTTAGGCTAAGTGCAAGGAGTGCGCGACAAAGTGTTGGAAACTCTATGAGCCAACACAAGGAGTGCGTATCTGACTTCTGTTATGAGTTCAGAGGAGAACATTCCAGGTGGGCACACCAGAGCAGTTTACAAACTCAGGAGGAGCCTCAAGGTTACTGAATACCCTGGAGGAAAGTCTGCATAGGAGTAAGCGTAGCACAAAGTTATCAAGAACTTTGTAGAGCTCTTCCAGGAGGGAATTGAGCAGGTGTAAGTGTGCACAGGTGAAATCTTTTTTGAGTTATGAGAAGAGGAGTTTCAGAGGAGGACACTCATAGAGTTACTAAACACTTTGTAATATCAGAAAGGAGTGTTGGAGCAGAAGTTTCCAAGAGGGTACATATATCCCTTCAAGGAACAAAAGGGACAGAGACCTTTGAGGTCTGAGCAGTTGAAGCTCAAGGTGAAACAAAGTTGTTGAATACTCTGGAGGAATACCTGTGCAACAAGTGCACCAGGCCAACACTCAGACGAAGTGTTGAAAGGCAGCCATATGAAGGCCAGTCAAGTGCAAGGAGTGCGTAGGAGATGAACTTGTTCCAAGTCCCAAAGCTCATGAGGAGAAGCACAAGTCGAGAACCAAGCATTTGGGCTCGCAGCAGAAGGTTCAGAGGCTGAAACCTTTGAACACTTACAAATTTTCCCAATCTTGGGAGAATGAAGAAGCTCAAGAGGAGGAGAAACAACAACCATTAGATCAGTTGAAGGAAGAGAAATGGATTGTTCGATCTACGTCCAGACATCAGAAGGAGCACGCCAAGGAGGAGAACAGATCCCATCCATTGGTTTTGAGTGCGAGGGATCAACATCCATCAGATCCAGGTAAAGTGCATGATATTTAATCCCTTTGTGTGCACAGGAGAGCAAACTTGTCGAAGTCCTGAAGTATTGAAGAGGATAGGAACCATCCATCATCTAGGGTGACGAGTGGCAGAAGATCCTAAGACTCTGGAGCATAAGTACTACAGAAGTTGTCGGAAACGTAGAGTGTAAAATCGTCGAAGCTCTGAAGGCCAGAGTAAATCCTAGTCATCCGCGCTGGGAAGGGGTACATGTCAACAGATCTGAAACTCTAGGGAAATATCACTCTGGGAGTTATCAATTGAGGAGTGCATAAAAATCCTGAAGCTCCAAAGAGTGGAGTAGATTGCAACCATTCGTTGCGTAGGACACGTGGTGAGAGATCCGAAATTCTGGAAGTTTGATGCTCCAAGAGGAGGAAGTTGAATGAGGTTGAAGAACTCATGAAGATCTAGGAGTTGAAGTAGTTCATATTCGTTGATTGCTAGAGGCACATGGCGTTAGATTGTGGAGTCTAAAAGGAAGCACTCCAGGAAAAAGGGGGTGAAGAAAGCGGAAGAACTCTCGAAGAGCCGAGAGCTGAAGTAGATATGGGTTGTCTTTTGGTAAGGACAGGTGTCACCAGATCCTACACTCTAGAACATAATCACTTCAGAGGAATTGGACTATAAGGGTGTGAGAACTCCCGAAGGTCGAAGCATCAGAGTTCAATGGAACCGTCTGTTGGAAAAGGACGCGTGGCAGAAGATCTGCCATTTCGGAGAAAAGTCACTCCGGGAGAAAAAGGAGTGTGTTGAACAAGAACTCCTAAAGGTCAAAGAGCCGGAGTTCATCTAATCTGTCTGCTAGCAAGAACAGGTGTCAGCAGATCTTCCAATTCGGGGGATAGCCACTTCGAAGGAAAGTGGGGCCACGTGAGTTAATAACTCCTGAAGTCCGAAGTGTCAGAGTTCATCGTGACCATACGATAAGGGAGGACGTGTGTGATCAAATTGTCCATTTCGGATATTTTGAATTTCATAGAGATAACAAGGGAGAATAGGAGAATTTGAAATAGATTTGGGTCGTTGACAGTGGAGGACACATGTTAGGAGATTCTAAGCTTCGAAGGTTTGTTACTTCGGAGATTTTGTGGAATCGTGTTTCGAAAATCATCGAAGCACCGGAGCCTGAAGTTCCTTTTGAGGCTAGCCTCGAGTCATACCCCATGGTCATATGAAGGAAGGGGCCTAGCATAGGGAGCTAGTGCATGTTATTCAATTTTCAAAGAGAACATGGGCTTAGCAGGAGCCTGTGGGTTTCATAGGACCTGTGCCTTAACATGAAGGGGGCCTGTGTACATTGAATTGAGGGTCTAGTAGAGGCCCAAAGAGTCAATCCGACTCCAAGTTATTGAACGATCCTTGACCCAAAGGTCGTTTAGCCCCGAGGAGAGGTGGGGGCTATGCATCAAGTGGTATCAGAGCTTGATTTTTCTTGCAGATAGCAGGAAAATATGAGAAGGTGAATAGAGATAGTTTGATAACATCAAGTGGTATCAGAGATGAATTTCACTTGTAGACAGTAGGTGAAGGAGGAAACAGAGTGTGATGATCTCAGTTGCAGAGTAGACAATAGACAACCAAGTGGGTTGAAGGAAGAAAACATGGCTATTGAAGGCCATAAGTGTGTTCGAAGAGAAGACCGCCAGCAGAAAAGAAAAGTAAAAATTGACAAGGAGCTTAGTGAGATAAGAGCAGAGATGGAGAAGATAGCATTGAATATGCAACAGGAGGAAAAGGTATGTTGGAGGTATGAATGGTCTCTGAACAGGAAGGAAAAATGGCATGTTCAAAAGTTTTTGGCCAGAAAGCAGCAACAAGTAGTAAGGATGTGGCTGAGGGAAGTTGAAAACCTCAGTGACACAGAACAAGAGATGGTTTACATCTATGAACCATAATTTGGGAGAACCCTCAGTGACGAGGAAGGGATATCAGTTAAAGGTCTCATAAACTTCCAGGAGGGCAGAGATGAATTTTAAAATTTCCAGGTGAGTAATGAGATGAGATCAATTGAGGATCTCATGAACTTTCAAGAGGGAAGAGGTGAACTTTCAGGTTGTCATATGGGAAATGGAAGGATATTAGTGATTGATCTTAGTGATTTTTAGGTGGGAAGTGATGAAATTTCAGATTTCTAGGTGGGAAATACAAAGAGATCAATTGATCTCATGAGCTGCCAGGTGGGCAGAGAGGAAACCCCAAGTTTCCATGTGGGAAAGGGGAAAGAGATGAGACTGTCTTAGAGTCTCATGAACTCTGTTAAGAGTTCATATCAACAAAGAGTGTTGATGGAGAAGGATCAAAGGTATAGTCTAATTATTGGAGGAGTCATTATATTCCTATCAATCAGCCTAGTGGAGGCCAATGCACATTTTGAGAGTGCAGTAGCAATGGAGAAAGGACAGTCAGTTGTGATTGTCATGATGAAGGAGTAGATATCAAAATCTTCCCAAGGAGAAGAGGAAGAGGAGCACACAGTTGAGATGCTCACTTAATGGGAGATGTAATTGAACATGTTGGAGGATTGGTTGAACCATCCAAATCCATTAAACGACTTCCATGAAGAGACAATCAAGCAAATCAAAGAGGAATTCCTGTCTAAGGAGAATTTGGATTTGAACCAGCCCAAGAAGAGCTGACAGAAGATAATCTCCCAGAGGAGGAAGCTGAGCATCATCTCAGTGATGAGACTACAGAACTGGATTCTGCAGCAAGGTGGAAAGATAATGCCATAGAAGAACAAATTAACATGGGTGATCTGGATGATCTTCCCTTTGATGTGTATGAGTAAGAAGAGCTCCAGCCAAGCAGACTGCAAAAGAAAAGCCAGCCAGCAGAGCAGCTAGAAGAGGTCATTGAGGATATAATAAATTTTATGGTGAGTTCAGCAACAGAAGAAGTCAATGAGGGGAAGTTGAATAGAGGAGATCCTTCCATAGCAGCAGGGAAGAAGAAGAAGCAACAACATCAACAATAGCAAAGAAGAGGGGCAAGAGAACAACTCTAAAGGAGAGTTTGGGGTCCAGGGGGATTTCAACACTAGGACGAAGGCACTCATGATTTTCCTAGCAATGGATCATGATGCAGGAGCATCGCTACACCTCAACAGTGCACCAACATTCCAGCTCATCAACGCACATTCAAGGAGGGGAGAGGCGTCAACCCTCTCATTTTTCCCTCGAAATTTAAATTTTAAATGTGAAATTAATGCAAGTAAATGTTGTAAGTCTTGATCAGAGACAAGCCATGCCTTTGTACAGGTTGTAGATAAGGTCTTCTTAAATGGCTGACAGTAGGAGGGATCTAGATCTGATCTAGACTAGATGGCCATTGAATGTAATTCAATGTAACTCATGAGGTTAGGTGAGTTAGAGAAAAACGATCGAGGATCCCCTTTTGTAATTTAGATGGTAACACATTCCCAGTAGAGGCAGTAGAAGGTAGAGAAGAGAGGAGAGGAGAGAGTTGAGACTCTGTTGCAGTCTAGCCCACACATATTCTAATCAGACATTCATGTTAATGAAAAAAAAAATTTTTCCTACATATGATTCTTTATGTGTTTATGTGTTTTTTATGAATGTTATATGTGGTTATGTATGTTGTAGATGTGAGATAGATTCCATCTGCAGGGAATGGATAGACTTCACTATATGTCTATGAGTTTGTTAAAAATGTTATGGGTTCTTTAGGCTAAGCGCAAGGAGTGTGCAACAAAGTGCTAGAAACTCTGTGAGCCAACACAAGGAGTGTGTATCTAAATTTTGTTACAAGTTCATAGGAGAATGTGCTAGGTGGGCACACCAGAGCAGTTTACATACTCGGGAGGAGCCTTAGGATTATTGGATACCCTGGAGGAAATTATGTGCAGGAGTAAGTGTAGAACAGAGTTATCGAGAACTCTGTAGAGCTCTTCCAGGAGGGCATCGAGTAGGTGCAAGTGTGCACAAGTGAACTCTATTTGGAGTTCTAAGAAGAAGAGTGTCAAAGGAGGACACTCACAGAGTTACTAAAAACTCTGTAAGCTCAGCAAGAAGTTCTGGAGCAGAAGTTTCCAAGAGGGCACATATATGCCTTTGAGGAACAAAAGGGACAAAGACCTTTGAGGTTTAAGCAGTTGAAGCTCAATCTGAAACTGAGTTGTTGAATACTCTGGAGGAAGACCTGTGCAAGGAGTGCACTAGGCCAACACTCAGACGAAGTGTTGAAAGACATCCATCTGAAGGCTAGTCAAGCGCAAGGAGTGCACAGAAGACAGACTTGTTCCAAGTTCCAAAGCTCGGGAGGAGAAGAAAAAGTCAAGACCCAAGTATTCGGGCTCGCAATAGAAGGTTCAGAGGCTGAAACCTTTGAACACTTACAAATTTTCCCAATCTCGGGAGAATGAAGAAGCTCAGGAGGAGGAGAAATCGCAGTCATCAGATCAGATGCAGGAAGAGATCTGGACCGTTCGATCGAAATCCAGAAATCAGAAGGAGCGTGCCAAGGAGGAGAAAAGATCCCAGCCTTTGTATCTGAGTGTGAGGGATCAACATCCATCAAATCCAAGTAAAGTGAATGAGCTTTAATGCCTTTGTGTGCACATGAGAACGAACTTGTCGAAGTCCTAAAGTCCCAAAGAGGATAGGAACCATTCACCATCCAAGGTTATTGGTGGCGGAAGATCTGAGACTCTAGAGAAGAAGTACTTCGAGAGTTCTCGGACAATCAGAGTGTGAAATCACCGAAGGCCAGAGTAAATACTAGCCATCGGCGCTGGGAAGGGGTACGTGTCAATAGATCTGAAACTCTGGGGAAATATCACTCCAGGAGTTATCAGTTGAGGAGTGCCCAAAACTATTGAAGCTCCAAAGAGTGGAGTAGATCGCAACCGTCCATTGCAAAGGACATGTGGCGAGAGATCTAAAAGTACAGAGGTTTGATGCTTTGGGAGGAGGAAGTTGAACGAGGTTGAAGAAATATTGAAGAGACGAGAGTTGAAGTAGTTCATGTTCATTGATCGCCAGAGGCACTTGGGATTAGATCGTGGATTCTAGAAGGAAGCACTCTGGGAGAACTCCTGAAGAGCTGGGAGTCGAAGCAAATCTGGTTCGTCCATTGGTAAGTACAGGTGTCACCAAATCCTGCACTCTGGAACATAAGCACTTCAAAGGAATTGGAGTATAAGGGTGAGAGAACTCCTAAATGTCGGAGCATCATAGTTCATTGGAACCATCCGTTGGAAAAGGACGTGTGGTAAAAGATCTGCCATTTCATAGAAAAGTCACTATGGGAGAAAAAGTAGTGTCTTGAACAAGAACTACCGAAGGCTGGAGAGTCAAACTTCATTTGAGTCATCCACCAGCAAGGACAAGTGTCAGCAGATCTTCCAATTCAGGGGATAGCCACTTCAGAGGAAAGTGGGGTCACGCGAGTTAATAACTCTTGAAGGTCGAAGTGTCAGATTTCATCGTGACTATAGGATAAGGGAGGACGTGTGTCGTCAGATCGACCATTCTGTAGATTGTGAATTTTAGAGAGATTACAAGGGAGAATAAGTGAAGCTAAAATAGATCTGGGTCATTGATAGCAGAGAATGTGTGTCAGGAGATTATGAGCTTTGGAGGTTTGTTACTTCGGAGATTTCGTGGAATCATGTTTTGAAAATCGTCGAAGTACCGAAGCCTAAAGTGCCTTTTAAGGCTAGCCCTGGTTCATAGACTGAGGTCATATGAAGGAAGGGGCATAGCATAGGGAGATATCACCTATTATTCAATTTTCAAAGAGAACAGGGGCTTAGCACAAGCCCACGGGTTTCATAGGACTTGTGACTTAACATGAAGGGGGCCTATGTACATTGAATTGAGGGTCTATCAGAGGCCTGAAGAGTCGATCTTACTCCATGTTCATGAACGATCCTTGACCGGGAGGTCGTGCAACCCCAAGGAGAGGTGGGGGGTCTACATCACCATGAATATCCATGCAGCCTCACTCCATCACCTCCAAAATACCTCAACCCATACTCCATTATACGTCTCAAGTACCTAAGCACATGCTTCATTTCTATTTGATGCACCTTCCTCGGCTCCACCATGAACTGACTCAAGTTATTCACAACAAAATATATAAGGTGTTTTAGTGTTGAACAAATTCATAAAGGACCCTATCAGTTGCTTTTATATCCTGGGATCCACCAACTATGAATCTGAAGTGACAATGTTCTTCATATTGGTAACCATAGGTGTAGCCATCGATCTACAATCCTCCATCCTAAATCTCTTCAAAATATCTACTACGTACTTTCCCTATCTAAGTAATATCTCTCTTGATACCTACCATACCTCTAACACTAATAAATAATGCATCAATCCAATGTATTGCATCTCAAACTCAGTAGTGAAATCTACTTTACACCCTCCAATAATCTCCTCTACACTTGTGAGAAACAAATCATCCACGTACAACACCAAGATGAGTGGATCAGCCCCAACATGTATGAAGTACAATTAAGGATCCATTTCACTCTTTTTAAATCCCATACTCAATAATTATCTATGAATCCTCTAAGACCATACCTTGGGTGCATGTTTTAGTCTATATAATGATTTCTTAAGCCTACACTCATGAGAATCCCTCTCATGTACCTCAAATCCGTGAGGTTTCTCTATATATACTTATTCCTCAATGATATCATTGAGGAAAGGTGTCTTCACATCCGTCTAGTGAATCATCGGCCTTGTAACTAAAGAAATAGAAATATCAGCTCGAATATAAGCATACCTGGTGACTGGAGAAAATGTCTCCTCGTAGTCCACTCCCTCTTTTTGGGAGAACCCTCTCACCATGAACCTCACCTCGAAATTGTCATTGCTACCATATGGAACATGGTTGATCTTGTAGAACCACCTAGAAATCACAACAAACTTTCCCTCTGATCACAACACTATGTCCCAAACATCATTCCTCATAATAGAGGTGTACACCTCCACCATGGAATCCCACCAAACCTGATTATTTGTTGCTTCCTCAAAACTGGAAGGCTCAACATCAATGATGCTACTCATAAGAACCATATAGTTAGGAAACTTCCTTGGAGACCTTCTCTCCCTGAATGCACTCCTAGGAGCCTCACAAGAATCCCTCAATGTCTGCAATAGCCACCTAGTTCGTCTGACAGAACTGGAAGGGGATAACTCCTCCTCCCCACCTGAATTCTGACTCCATGAACTAAAATTTGTTGATTGGTTCTCATCCTTTTGATCTTGATGCTCATCATCCTCTATCACTTATGGTTACTCCTAATATATTCTAGATGCCAAGTTCTCCTCGAACTTAACATCTCTGCTCACAAATTTCTTTTGTTGTGTTGGTATGAAGATCATGTAATCCTTTGAGGTCTTGTTGTACCCCACAAATATACCCTTTTGTCCTAAAGGATTCAACTTCATACTCTTCTCCACAAGAACATAGTTGTATACTAGACAATCAAATATCCTTAAATGTCTTATCTATGGCTTCACCCTTGAGAATGCCTCCTCCATATTCCTATCCCAAAATATCATGTGAGGACTCTTGTTTTGCACATATATTGTTGTGTTTCACACATGTACCCAAATAAACATAGGAAACTCCTAATCATGTATCATATCCCTAGAAAAATCAACGAGTGAGTAATTATTTCTCTCTACAACCCCATTATATTGAGGATTGTATGATACTCTCAACTCCCTCTTGATCCCTACTTCCTTGCATAAATACTTGAAGTCATTAAAGGTGTACTCTCCCCCATTATCTGACCTCGATACCCTTATATTATTCCCTTTATTGTTCTCCACATGAGCCTTGAACTCCTAGAACCGATTGAAGACCTCATCCTTGGTATTCATAAAGAAGATCCAGGTTTTCCTAGAAAAATAATCTATGAACGTCACATAGTACAATGCTCCCTCCATTAATTCTACTAACATCATCCCACTCACATCTGAATGTATAATATCCAAGATCCCCTTGGGCCTACTCTCACTTCTTGGAAAATAAACCTTGGCATTCTTTCCAAGTGCATACCCTTTGCATAGTCCCTACTGCTCAACACTGAACTTTGGAAGACATGTAACAATATCCCTATGAATGAGAAACACCCCATAGTGTAGGTTTTCAATTTTATCATGAAACTCTATGTGACTAATTTCAGATCTGGAAATTGCTTTCTAGTAATATAATTATCACTGAACAAATTTACACTGAAATTCTTGACCTTAAACATATGTAGAAGAAACAACAAGATCGAATATTAATAATCAATACACAAGAGACACAATAATTATGTTATGTAAACTTCTTAACATTAGAAATCCTAAGGGGAAAAACAGCCCTCCCAACCAATACAATATCACCAAAAATACGAGGAAAACCTTGTCCTCCAAAGTCAACAAAACTGAGAACACCCTTGCTCTCCAATATACAAAACAAAAAACCAAACCTCAACAATATTTTTGAAATATCATCTTTCGAAGAATATGTTGTAGATCACCTGTATGACCTCCTGACATCACCTGTTAGTCTATACATATTTGTACCTACCCAGAAAAATAGATATGTGATTCACCTTACTAGAAACCCGTTGACATACGTTGTTTGCTCTCATGCAACCCGCATATACCCTATACATGATTCGTCCTTCTGTAATCAGTGTATATACATGGTTCACCTTCATGCAAACTGTGTATAATCTTTGAAACTTGATTTTCTTCGCACATGCAGCCTTCCTCACTTTCGCATTTTGATCCATAAACCCTAGGTCAGATCACCTAGGTGAAAAAGTATCCCTACCACAATTTCCATACTCCTTAACAGAGGTGTTTACTCACTTATGTTAACTCCATGATTCCACACTATGATGATCGAATCTCACAATGACATCTCTCCTTTATATAGGAGTCCAATGAATGATTTTAGGAGCCCTTCCTAAACTCAACAATTAATTAGAATATTTTAATCCTCTTTGTGGGTGTGGCACCCCTACACAAACCAACAAATCACACCAACGTTCCCATGAGTACCTAGCCTCATCTCTAGTTTGATTTCACTGAAATGATAATCAAAACCAGTGCCATCAAAAATTCGTGCATGCCTGGAACCTTGGCCTCTAGTGGGAATACCTCCTAAAGCTACAAAATTCAACAAAGGTTTCCCAACCTCTTATACCATATCTCACATAGGTTGTCATTTTTGTGTACCGAGGCCTGAACAAGCTTTTCCTGCAACCTATATAAAGTTCCCTCTCTAACCCCAATGAACAATGTTATTTCTGGAATAGCTTTCTCTAGACATATGAGTACTTTCTTTCTTTGTAAATTAATGGAAAAACCCATGTCCTCCATAGATGACACTGAGAGCAATTTATGCTTCAATCCCAGTACATAAAGCACATCTTGGGCATCAAACAAACCTCCTAACTCAAGCTAGAACAAAATTGTTCCCTCTCCCTTCACTATATACTTGGCATAATCACCAAGCTCCACATGAACCTATGATTCCCTCTTTTTCGGAATTCTAAATAGCGCTCATGCTTCTATCATATGACAATATGCACCACTATCCAAGTACCACACACTCTGGTAGTTGTGCTGATAGAAAGGAAAGAAACTAGTGAGAAATTTTTCTCAAACGTCACTGCAAATGCATCTAGTTGTGTCTATGTTGATGTTTTTGTTTACGTATTTTCTCTTCCTTTATTATTCTCTAGACATTGAGATGCATAACATCCATTCTTATGGCATGAGAATCACTTGATTTTACTCAAGTCCTTCTTCTTCCCTGGCTACGATGATCCTCCATCATTGTTACCCTTCTTGTTGGAACTCTTTCCTTTTCCCTTCCTTGTCTTACTAACAAGAGATAAACTCTCATCACGACTTCCTTGCTTGCCACTTTTAGACTCTTTCGATTCTCTTCCTGGATTAAATTATCCCAAATCCTCTACCAATATGGGATTTTTTACCAAGCGTAGACTCCCTTGACAAATGGTTCCCAAGACTTAGGAAAACCATTCAATTCCACATTAATATATTTACATCATCCGGTTTCTTCCCTATGGTTGCAAGATGATCATGCACCTGAGTGATCCTCATGAAGTACTTGGTAACATTATCAGATCTAGACATCTGCATAGATATGAGTTTATTTCTTAAGATCATCTTCACATTCATGTTGGTTCTCTAGATGATCCTAAAGGAGTTGGGGTGTCTTTCTAGTATATAAAGGTGTGCAAGAGAAGTCTAAGGGGTTTTCTTCAGGTCTTTTTTGTTCTAAAGGTGTGATATGAAGGACTAAAGGTCTGTGATGTTGTCATGTGTGTGTTTTTGAGGTTTTGATGTTGTCGTCCAGGATTATATTCTGGGAATGATGTTATGAGGCTCATTAGGGCATGAAGGATACATGTGACTAGGATTTGAAGGATTTTATGTGGAATGAAGCATGTAGGTGAAGTCAGAAGCACTATGTGTGTGAATATCTTGGATTTGTGTCTGCACATATCTTGTTGAGTTGGTGCTCAGGTGAGGGGATCAATGTCTCCATCATATTGGTGCTTTCTAATATTGTAACAATATATTGGTTCCTATAGGTGTTGTTGAGTTGGTTCTCAATTGAGGAGATTGGTGTCTCCAGTAGGTTCGTTCCTACATATTGTTGAGTTGGTGTCTCCAGTAGGTTCGTTCCTACATATTGTTTATTTGGTGCTCAACTAAGGAGATTGGTGTCTCCAATATTTTGTTGCCTACAATATTTGTAATAGTTGGTTGGTGCCTACATACATTTATAAAGATAAGTTTTATGGATTTGTCCTAATTGGGTTTCCATGTTAAACTTTGTGCATTGTGATTTGAGTTTATATGTTATTATTTTTTCTTAGATAATAAATGATTGATGAATGGTTAAATAAATTAAATAGTTTCTTATACTGATTCACCCCTGCCCCCTCTCAGTATAAGAATAAGTTAAACAATTGGTATCAGAGAAGGTTCCTTTAAAAATAGTCTAAAGGAAGATATCAAGAGCACACATGTCCGGTCAAGAAGAATCCCTCTTCATAGTCATTGATACAAAGTCTAATGATAAATAAAATGAAGAAAATCAGAAATAAAAAACATATTCAGAAGAAGAATACATTGATGGGGAAGTGAATCTTGAAGAAGAACATCTTAGTGCCTTAGAACAAATAGATAGACTCAGGGGAAAGAATAAAAAGCATAAAGAGAAATTGCATAAATATGAAAATGAGGATCATGATCTCGAAGAAACAGATAATACAGTTATCATCCTTAAGACTAAATTAGAAGAGGAAAATGGGATAAAAAAAAGTGGTGAGAAGTCAGTTGAAAGAAAATAAATAAAAATGCAAGAAGCTAGAGGTTGAAATTGTTTCCTTAAGAAGGAACTAGAGAAAACAATTGAGAATTTGAATACAAGCTTTAATTTTGGAAAGAGTACTAAAATATTAGGTAATATTCTCAGTTTCCAAAGGTCACCATTCATCAATACAGGTCTTGGCTACAATGAAAATTAAAAGAACCCTGAGGGAGATGCAAGCACTAAGGTCACAAAGCCATCAAAAAAGGAAAATGAAGAAAATACTAAATTTCAATATTCTCAAAGGCTCCAAACAATGAAAGAAGTAGTAGGAAAGGAAATGATGAGCATCAAAAATCTGATTCTTCCCACAAGAATGAGTTCATAAGCGTTTTTCCACCAAGAATATCTTTCATAAAATGGTACCAAAATTTATTTCTTGGCTATTTTTCTTCTTGCAATAATTTTGGTCATAAAGAAATAGATTGTAAAGCTTATGCAAGAAGTGATCATGTGAGATATAGAAATATAGGTTCTTATAAAACCTCAAAGAATGATTATGTGAGAAACAAAACCATAAGTTCTCATGGGTTTGTTGATAGAAACTATAATTCATTTTCTCCCCTACTTGATTACAACACTGAAGGTTATAAGTGCAATAACTATGGGAACATAGCATGTGATTGTAGAAGCGACATAAAAAAGTCTTCCAAACAAAATAGGGAAGAATATGTTCTTACCAAGCATAGAGAAGAATACACAAAGGTGTGGAAAAAGAAGCAAGAAGAACCAAAGAAGGAAGAATGTGGACTTGCAATGTATGCTCAAGACAAAGGAATCCAATGGTACATTGACAGTGGATGTTCAAAACACATGATAGGGAATCAGAAGAAATTTCTCACCCTAAAGGAAGAAAAAGGAGGCAGTGTTACCTTTGGGGCTAATGCTTCTGCAAAGATAGTTGGAAATGGTACCATTATTATTGATGATGGAAAGACTAAAACAAAAAATTTCTTGTATGTCAATATTCTAAGTGTCAGTCAAATGTGTGATCAAGTTTACAACCTCACATTTGATTCTAAAATATGTGAGATAAGGAAAGAAGGTTCGGGAAGATCAGTGGAAAAAGAAAACATAACCCTGAGCAATGTATACATTCTCGATGATTTCAAAGGAGAAAAATGTTGTATGGGACAAGTAAATGAAATTTTGTTATGGAATAGAAGGATGGGTCATATAAACTTTGAAAATATAGTAAAACTAAGTAAGAAACAAGAAGTAAGAGATATGCCAAGGATCTTAAAACCTGTCAACACTATTTGCAAGCCATGTCATCACAAGAAGCAGACAAGAGTAAGTTTCAAAAAAAAGGAGTACTCAACATCAAAGCCATTGGAACTTGTACAAACAAACCTTTGTGGGCCAACAATAACACAAAATTTAAAAGGTGAGAGTTATTGTATGTTTCTTATTGATGATTACACAAGAATGACATGCGTTACATTTCTTAAATAAAAATATGAAGCATTTGAGAAGTTTAAATCTTTCAAATCCTTAGTTGAAAATGAGATTGATTTAAAAATAAAGTTCTTAAGATCAAACAAAGGAGGTGCGTTTACATCTTATGAACTTGATGAATTTTGTGAGAATCATGGAATCAAGAGATATTTTTTGGTAGCAAGGAATCCACAGCAAAATGGAGTTGTAGAAAGGAAGAACATAACTGTACAAGAAATCGATAGAACAATGTTGAATGAAGCCAAACTACCAGACACCTTTTAGAGAGAAGCAATCATCACAACAATCTACATTTTGAATACGGAACAATGTTGGATTACTAAGAGGGGGGGTGAATCAGTAATAAATCTTATTAATCCTTTTAGCCACAATATGTAAGTGTTATTTATATTTATGATCAATATATAATTATCATCCAATAAGTACAGAGTAAATAAACCATGAACAATGAGCAATCATACACATACACAGTACACCAATATTTTTATGTGGAAACCAAATGCAGGAGAAAACCACAGAATGTTTTTTCTTATATGTATTTAAGAATTACATTCATTGGAAGCACCAACTTCCTTTGTTCTCCAGCTGCAACTAGAAGGAGGCTCCAACCCCCTATATTTCAGGCTACAACCTGAGGGAAGCTCCAACTCCCTGAATCTTTGGCTACTACCAAAAGGAGGCTACAACCCCCTAGTTTCTCCGGCTACAATCAGAAGGTGGCTACAATAACCTATCCTTGTCCTGTCCTACTGGCCTGAAATATAAATGTCAAATGATGAAACCACTACGACACTGTCACTGTAAGATATTCCATTGTAAACATGTACCAACCTATACCAACAACTTGTAAACAACCTGTGCCATTGACCTGTAACCAACCTGTGCCACTGACCTGTAACCAACCTATACTTGTACTCAACCTTTACCAACAAAACCCAATAGGTACGCAACCTGTATATATTGCATATCGTGTATATATGTTCCTTGTCTATACTGCAACCTGCGTATGTATGCGGCATGTCTATACTGCAGCCTGCGTAAACCTTCAGTAAGATAGGGTTTTTACCTTTTCTAAAAATTCAAACACTTTGTTGCCTCTGTCACATCAATCTGCAACCTGTCACTATGTCTTGTCTATAGTTTTGTTATGTGAATACATCATCTTATTCATCCTTAACCAAGTGCATCTATGTATTTCTAGTCATATGTCATACATGTGTGTACAATCATGAACAAGTGTAATAATCCTCACATGGACTAGAAATAAAACCCTTACTAATATGAAGCCTCACACCATTCAAAGAAATTCACAACAACTTTACAACTAAAACCCTCAACCATGTACCAAGAAATACAACTATGTCTCAACACTTGAACCAATGAATAATACCAACATATCAGTGTTATATTTATGTAGATCTAGTTCATACCATAATTTCCATACATCCATCACCCTCTCTAGGGAAAAAACTCAAAATCCCATAACCATATCTCATGAAGACAATAATATCCAAATACACATAAGAATATGACATACCTTTTGAATCTGTAGATAGATCTGGTGTACCTGATCATTGTAGACCTTCCTAGAAGCTTTCTTTCAAACTCTGAGAACCTGGCACCCTAAACAACTCAAAAATTTGTGGTTTTTCCCACATGCACGTGCCCTGTTATACTACCATCCCATGTATGTACACGCCCTTCTTCACTGCAGCCTGCATACACCTCAAAAAGTAGGGTTTTTTTCAATATTTTTGCAATTCTGAAACTTTTGTCATCAACCCTTCGTGTTACCTCAAACTTGCATAACTTCAGATGTATCAATGAGTACCTGCAATAAACCTTACATAATAATAGATATTCAATGTGCTCAATAGGTGCTAATAGGAGAGCCTTTCTCTCTTATTTATACTTCCATGTAGCTTCCTCAAGGGGTTACCTTCTAACCAACTTAACCCAATTTCCTTCATTTAGGGCTAACCCACTACTAGCCACTTGTCCACTTATAACCACTTTAACCACAAATATTAAACTCTCCACTTCTAGTTGAAACTGATTTATTGTTAATTATTTTCTTATTGCAACAACTTAACCCATGATTAATTCCTAGTTTCACCCACTTGACTAGTCAACTTCTTCCAGGAGCTTCTAGAATAATTTGACTTATTTTACCTTCTAGATAATTCATGAGAGTTCTACGACTTCACAAGGCCATAACTCTCTAACCGTGAGGAGTTATGTGAAGTTCCACATATCACCGGAAATGGAATGACATGTACTATCCATATAGAATATTCTTACCTACAAATATACTAACCTTCGTACCATTATACATAAAACAAACTTAAGTCCCTTAACCATAAGGTTGGGGCTACTGGACTTGCTTCAACAGTTGACATCAATGAAAACCAACCCAATTAATCAACAATATCCCCATTTGGCATTGATGGAAACACTCTTAAGCAATATTGAAGTCATATCGCGTGTGCTCCCCTTGTGACCATCGCTCCCCCTGGAAACATGCTTATGTGCTCTCTCTCCAAGAATCTAACTCTCTATCCATGCATCTGATGAATCTCTCCCCCTTTGACATCAATGGAAAAGGAAACTTCCAGTCAGGACTTCTCCCCCTAACTGAACTATCCTTAGGGCTGCTCCCCTTGACTAAAATATTCCCGAAACTACTCCCCCAAACTGAACTATCCTCTATATGGTGCTTCCTCATGTAAGTCTAAGACATATAATATAAGAATTAAAAAGCATTCATTTTGGAGTATAAATTACTCCAATTCTTTGTCGAAGATACTCAAAATCTTCCCTTGGAACTGGTTTTGTAAAGATATATGCAACTTGTTCTTTTTTCCCACATATTCAACTTTAATGTTCTTCTCTGCAACATGTTCCCGTAGAAAGTGATACTTTATTGGAATGTGCTTCATCTTGGAGTGCATCACTGGATTCTTTGCGATATTGATGGAACTTGTGTTATCACAATATATTAGAATGGGCTCATCATCCTCAACCTATATAGCTGTTAAAGTTTGTTTCATCCATAGAACCTGTGCACAACAAATTGTTGTTGCGATATACTTTTCTTCGATTGTAGACAATGATATTGATGATTGTTTCTTGCTTATCCAAGATACCAAAAACTCACCCAAGTACAACGTTACTCCAATTTTGTTTCTATGGTCATCAATGCAACCTTCGCAATCTACATCTATGTAGGAAATAAGTGATAAATCATTTCCTTTTGGATACCATAATCCAAACTCTTTTGTACCCTTGAGATATTTGAATATCCTCTTTACTGCTAGAACATGTGATTCCTTTGGTGCTGCTTGAAATTGTGCCACCTATCCATCTGGCTGCATTACATATGTTATGGATGTTGTAACATAAATTAAGCTGACAATTTTTGACATTTACTGCCTTTGATTTTTAGACTTTGAATCATCAGCTTGTCTTAACTTGTAACTAGTTTGCATTGGAGTATTGACTGGTTTGCAATCTTCCATTACGAACCTATTTATCATTTCTCTAATATACTTTGTTTTAGAAATTAAAATGTCTTTCTTGCTTTGACATATCTGAAGACCCAAAAAGAAGGATAGTTCTCCAAGTAATGACATTTCAAATTCATTTTGCATATACTTTGCAAATTTATGGCTTAACCTGTCATCATCACTTCCAAAAATAATATCATCAACATAAACTTCAATTAATAAAATATTATCTTGAGTTACCTTGATGTATAGGTTGTTTTTTGTATTTCCTTTTATGAACCCTTGTTGTTGTAGATATTTTTCCAATCTAGAATACCATGCTTTGGGGGCATGTTTTATACCATACAAGGCCTTCTTGAACCTGCACACATAATATTCATTTTATGACAACTGAAATCCTTTTGGTTTCTTAATGTAGACTTCTTCTTCTAGTTCCCCATTCAGAAAGGTTGATTTCATTTCCATCGTATACACTTTAATATTCTTTGAGCATGCATAAGCTAGGATCAATCTGACTGCTTCCATTCTGGCAACTGGGGAAAACATCTCTTCAAATTCGATAACTTCAACGAGTGCGTATCATTTACATAACAATCTATCTTTGTTCCTGGTAACATGTCCATGTTCATTAAATTTGTTTCTGAAGACCCTCTTTGTGTGATCACATTTGTGTACTTGGTCTTGGAACCAATTCCCAAGTGTCATTTTTCTCTCTCTAATCCAACTCTTCATCCATGGCCTTTATTCATAATTCATCCCTATTGGCTTCTTCAAAACTATTTGGTTCAATTGAGGATAATAGTGTTAGGTGTAGTTGTTCTAGTGAATGACTTATTCTTCTAGTCTCAACTCCTGCATCTTTGTTCCCAATAATACGATGTGAGGGATGATTATTTTGTATTTGTTTGCTAAGTGTCTTTGGAGGTACTTGATGTTCTTGATCTTGTACTTCTATCTGATCTTCTTCATTTTCCCCTTCTTCTACTTCTTCATCCTTTGATTCTTCTTCGTAAACCTATTCCACTGACTCCTTTTTTTCTTTCTTTATTCTTCGTCCACCTGTCTCATCAATCGTTACATTGATTCTTTCCACAACTTTGTTGAGCCTTAGAATGAAACATTTGTATGATTTCCTTGTACTCGAGTACCCAACAATTATTCCTTTGTCCACACAAGAATCAATCTTTCCCATTCTTCCATCTTCTCTTTTGATGTAGCATTTTCTTCCAAAAACTTTGAAGTGCTTCACATTCGTTGGTCTTCCTTTCCATATCTCGTAGGGATTTTTATCACTATTGTTTCTGAGAATTTCTTTGTTTTGAATGTGAACTATTGTATGCACTGCATGTTTCCAAAAGACATATGTCAACTTAGAATCCATTAACATTGTTCGAGTCATTTCCTGTACTGTCTTGTTCTTCCTTTCGAAAACTCCATTCTATTGACGTGTCCTAGCAACAAATAATTGTCTTTTTTATTCCATGCTTGTTGCAGAAATCCATAAATTCCTTTGAATTAAACTCTCCTCCATTATCATATCTCAAACATTTGATTTTTGAATCCATTTCATTTTCAACCATTTCCTTGTATACCTTGAATTTTTCAAATGCTTTTGATTTCTTCCTAAGAAAACAAATTGCATTCATCCTTGCAAAATCATCAACCAATAACATAAAATATTTCTCACCTTTTAAACCCTTTGTTCTAGTTGGTCCAACTAGATCAGTATGCACAATTTTCAGTGGTCTTGTTGTGGAGTATTCATTTGATTTGAACCTAGTATTTGTTTGTTTTCCTTGTTGACATTGCTTGCCTAATGTGTTGGTTGGATTTGTGATCTAGGGAATTTCTCTTACTGCTTCCATTTTGCTGACTTTGACGAGGTTATCAAAGTTTATGTGACCCATTCTTCTGTTTCATAGCAAAACTTCATATTCCTTTCCTAGACAACATTTTTCATTTCTAATTTCACTTAATACATATATGTTGCTTGAAGTTATTACAGTTGTTGCAACCAATTTTCCTGAACCTGATTTTCTTATCTCACACTTCTATGAATCGAATAATTTTGTGACCTTAGTCACACATTTTACTTACACTTAAAAGATTATGTTTCAGATCTTCCACTCGTAGAACATTGTTTTCCGTGGTATCCTTGTTTGCAATTATGATTGTGCCCTTTCTAATGATTTTATATGAGTCATCGTTTCCAAAGGAGATTGGTCCATCTCTTTCCTTTCTCAATGTTAGAAACCTATCCTCATCACATGGCATGTGCTTTGAGAAACCACTATCAACATACCAACCGTATTTCTTGTGTTTAGCTTATAGAGAGAGTGTGCATTCTTCATTGTTATACTAATTCTTCTTTCTTATCCATATTCTTTGTTGAGGTTCTTGTATGTGATTGTTGTTATTCTGTTGTGATCCTCTAGGAGGGATTGTCATTCTACAATCTTTGGCCATGTGTCCAAAGTTGTTGCACTTGTAACATTCCACTTCAGTTCTCAAAGATTCAAACATGTTTTATCTTCTTCTCTATATTTCACTAGGCCTTCTTGGATAACCATATATTTCACTAGGCCTTCTTGGATAACCATATATTTCACTAGGCCTTCTTGGATAACCATTTTGCCAAAATTATTACATGCATAACATAAACCAAAAATGATAGTTTGATAGATGGGAGTTGAATATCTTATGAAATATTTACTCTTTTGAATCCTTCTTCTTCTTGAGGCCTGTTTTTTTTCTAACTGTCGTTGATTCAGAAATCTAAATCTTCTAAGTGGAGGAGTGTCCATGTGATATTTCTTGTAAAAATTATTGTCTCCTCTTATTGTCTCTACATAGCTTCTTGGATGTGTTTCTTGATCTGTTGCTTTGGAGCTTGATCCCATTTATGTCTGATTGTATCCAAGTCCATAATTGTCATGATTTGGTCTCTGACTGTTAAAAATGTTGTCCAATACTTTAGAACTATTCTGCATGTTTTTTTTTTGAAGATCTTTTCTCAATGTGACAATCTTTGCTTCCAAATTTCCCATGGTCCTTTCTCATTCTTCTAACCATTCCTTGAGTGTTTCTTCAATTTTTTTTCTTCTTCAAATTGAATTTTTAACTTAGTGATCATATGCTCTAGTTCTTTACAATTGGAATTTTGTGTTTCCTCTTTTCTTTTTATTTCTTCTTGTAGTGACATGTTTTTCTTCTTTTCTCTTTTTATAACTTTTATAACACTCAATAGTTATTTTCTATAGTCAAATTTTACCTCTTCGTATTACTCTTCGGTGTCTTCTTTATCAGATTCTTTTACTACAATGAATAGAACTCTTTCAGTCTCACTTTCACTGACTTCATCTTCATCTGATGAGGAGTTGTATTCTTTGGTGCAGAAACTTTTCTTGAAGACTTTCTTTTTTTTTCTTTTGCCTTTGTATATTTGTTTTATATTTGAATAATCTTCCTCATTTCTTTTCATTTTCTTATGAGGACATTTTTTAGTAAAATGACCAACACAATCACAATTAAAACAAATCAATGGAATCTTACCTCTATACCCGTCATCGATTCCCTTTTTCAGTCTTCTGACAAAGTTTTCTACTTATTCATCATCTTATGAGATGTCACTGTAGATGCCATCTTATTTTTCCTTTTTCTTTCCCTTTTTATTTGACTTAGATTATTTGAATGCTTCTTCTTTTGTAACCAAATTCTCCTATTCGGTTCTCATTTCATAGGCTGTGAAAATTCCATGTAGTTCATCCTTGCTTATAGAATCCAAATCTGTTGTTTCTTCTAGTGTTGAGATCTTAGGATCAAATATCATTGGAAGAGATCTTAGTACATTTTGAACAATTATAGATTCATCCACTTCTTCTCCCAATCCTCTGATTGCATTCATGGTTTCATCAACTCAGAAGAAATATTCTCATCTTCCTTCATCTTCAACTATTAAAATTGACCTCTGTAAGTTTGAAACTTTGTTGCCTTGACTTTGGCATCTCCTTCATAAACATTCTGAAGTTTGTCCCAAATCTCCTTTGTGGAGATGCAATGCATAAATTTTCCATATACCGAATCACCAAGACCATTCAGAAGTGCATTTTTGGATATTGATTCATTTCGACTGAGTTTCTTTTCATTGTCATTTGTTGGAGGAACTATTGGTTCTTTATATTCATCTACAATTGATTGCCAAACCTCAAATCCCTATGCTTGTACATATGTTTTCATCCTTTTTCTCCAGAATGCATATTTCTATCCATCAAACTATGGTATTCCATTTTTATACATATTTTTGCTCTCCATGATCTACCTTTCAGTGGTTAAATTGATTTATGAAGGAACCTTCTTTGATACCAATTGTTGGATTACTGAGAGGGGGGGGTGAATCAGTAATAGAGTTTTTTAATCCTTTTAACCACGGTATGTAAGTGTTATTTATATTTATGATCAATATAACATTATCACCCAATAAGGGCAGAGTAAATAAACCATGAACAATGAACAATAATACACATACACAGTACACCAGTATTTTTACGTGGAAACCCAATGCGAGAGAAAACCACCAAATATTTTTTCTTATATGTCTTTAATAATTACATTCATTGGAAGCACCAACTTCATTTTTTCTCCAGCTACAACTGGAAGGAGGCTCCGACCCCCTATATTTTCAAGCTACAAGCTGAGGGAATCTCCAACTCCCCAATTCTCTGGCTACCACCAGAAGGAGGCTACAACCTGAGGGAAGCTCCAACTCCCCAATTCTCTGGCTACCACCAGAAGGAGGCTACAACCCCCTATGTTCTCCAGCTACAACCGGCAGGTGTATACAACCACATATCCTTGCCCCGTCCTGCCACCCTGAAATATAAGTGTCAAATGATGAAACCACTAGCACATTGTCACTTAGATATATTCCATTGTAAACCTGTACCAACCTATACCAACAACCTATAACCAACATGTGTCACTGACCTGTAACCAACATGTACATGTACTCAGCCTTTACCAACAAAACCCAACATTTACGCGACCTGTATAGACTGCAGATCACGTATGTACGCACCCTATCTATACTGCAGCCTGCATATGTACATGGCCTGTCTATACTGCAGCATGTGTAAACCTTCAATAAGCTAGGGTTTTTACCTTTTCTGAAACTTTAAACACTTTGCTTCTTTTGTCACATCAACTTGCAAACTGTCATTGTGTCTTATCTATAGATGTCTTATGTGCATACATCATCTTATTCATCCTTAACCAAGTGCATCTATGTCTTTCTAGTCATGTTCCATACATGTGTGCCCAATCATGAACAAGTGTAATAATCCTCACATGAAATAGACATCAACCCCTTATTGATATGCAACATCATACCATACGAACAAATTCACAACCACTTCACAACTAAAACCCTCAACCATGTACCAAGAAATACAAATATGTCTCAACACTTGAACCAATGAATACTACCAACAAACCAGTGTTGTATTTCTATATATCTAGTTCATACCATAAGTGCCATATAGCCATCACCCTCTCTAGGGAAAAACATAAAACTGCCATAACCATATCTCATGACGACAACAATATCCAACTACACATAAAAATATGACATACCTTTTGAATCTGTAGATAGATATGTTGTACCTTATCATCGTAGATCTTCCTGGAAGCTTGCTTTCACACTCCGAGAACCTGACACCCTTAGAAACTCAAACTTTTATATATTTTCCCACATGTAAATTCCCTATTATACAACCAGCCCGCATATGTACGCGTCCTTCTCCACTATAGCCCGCATACACCTCAAAAACTAGGGTTTTTCAGTATTTTTGCAATTCTGAAACTTTCTTCGTCAACCCTTCATGCTACCTCAGACTTGCATAACTTCATATGTATTAATGATTACCTGAAATAAACTTTACACAATAATAGATATTCAATGTTCTCAATAGGTGCTAATAGGATATTATTTCTCTCTTATTTACACTTCCATATAGCTTTCTCAAGGGGTTACCTTCTAACCAACTTAACCCAATTTACTTCTTTTAGGGATAACCCAATTATAACCACTTGTCCACTTATAACCACTTTAACCACAAATATTAAACTCTCCACTTCTAGTTGAAACTAATTTATTGTTAATTATTTTCTTATTACAACAACTTAACCCATGATTAACTCCTAGTTTCACCCACTTGAATAGTCAACTTCTTCTAGGAGCTTCTAGAATAATTTGACTTCTTTGACCTTCTAGATAACTCATGAGGGTTCTCCAACTTCACAAGGCCATAACTCTCTAACCATGAGGAGTTACATGACGTTCCACATATCACCGGAAATGGAATGACATGTACTATCCATATAGAATAGTCTTACATGCAAATACATTAACATTCATACCATTATACATCAAACAAACTTAATTCCCTTAACCATACTATTGGGGCTACTAGAATTTTCTATCGGACTTGCTTCAAGGGTTGACATCAATGAAAACCAACCCAATTAATAAACACACAAATTAGAGTGAAAAATAGAAATACACCATATGAATTATGGAAAGGTAAACCATTTACAGTCAAACACTTCAAAGTATTTGGGAGCAAGTGCTATATAAAGAGAAATGAAGATAATTTAGGCAAGTTTGATTCCAGAACAGATGAAGGCATATTTCTTCACTATGCATCTGGAAGTAAGGACTACAAATGCTACAACAAAATATTGTGCAAGGTTGTAGATAGTATTGTTGTAAGAGTAGATGAAGCAATACCTCAAAAGGAAAAGTTACAAACAAATGAATACCCAAAGGAGAAACTGCACAAAGAAGAATAAAAGGAAGAAGAAAGGAAATATCAAGAAGGAATAGAATGCCAATATCCAAAGAATTCATCCAGAATTATCAAAACGAATCAACCAGAGAGTCATATTCTTGGCGATAAAGATGCAATAGTTTAGACTAGAATAAGATCAAACTTTTCTTTGCTATCTAAAATAGAGCTACTACAAGATAAATCGGTATATGCAGACACTAACAGATCTCCCTAGATCCACCTGGATCTAGAACAAAACAGGACAGGACATGACTCTTTCTCTAAGTTGCAGTCATTGAATCTACTACCAAGAAGGAATGAGTGGCATACCTTTATATCGCTTCCTTAGGTCTCTATTGTTCCTACTTCGCTCCGGTTCTCTTGTGAGATTAGGTCCAAGACAACACAAACCAACCAAAGTGAAGATAGCAAAGTATATTCAATTTCAACCTATGCATATGATCAAGGAGTTATGCAATAAAAGAAGAGTGATTTTATGGGAAAGGGACATATTGTTGTATTATATTAAATGAAAGTAGAAGATACAACCATGTCGCCTTGATGTCGCAAGATTCCTTTCATTGGTCCTTAGTTCCAACACACACACTTGCTCTACACTTTCATGAAGAAGATCCAATACAACTTGATAGACAAATAGAGTCTTCAAGCTTCAATCCAAACAGGGTTCTTCACACAATTCTTTCATCAATTCTCCATTCAATCTTGCTTAACCTCTTCCTTGAGAAACCCTTCATTATATAGGAGAAGGAGAGATGGTTAAAGGGATGAGGATGATCCCATTAAATCTGAGAAGTCAGTAGGATGCCAACCATGCGAATGCCAACTCATTTTCTAGAAGATACTCTTCTAGAACCTTCGTAACTTCCTCTTCCTTTTAAGCTTCAAAACAGGTTCGCACCCTACCTATAGAGCAGATTGCGAACACCTCGCAGGATAGGTATAGGTTTTCCTGCGAGAATCAAGATTCTCGCACCCTACAACATAGTCAGCCTACGAAATCATCTTAAAAATATGTTTTGTGGAAGAAGACAGTAGTCACTTTTCTCAGGCAAAAATTCCTTATGAGAGCCTGAACACATAACTATAGAGACATCACCAAAGTGACCAAAATAATGTGTAACATAATTCCCCCCAAAGTATGAGGCTGGAACTCGTGACAACCGAAATACTTTGTAAAATACGTATGTGTGTCAGAAACAAGGATCACACCTAATCAGAAACCTGCAAACAATCAAGCATCTGCAGAATATAATACTAGTTCTGAGGTAGGCATTCCCATGCTCAGACCACAAATGAATGAAATCATAAATGTAGGCCATGGCCACCAATCATACATTGTGGATCTATGTTACCAAAATACCACATAGCCACCAGGAATACATTGTGGATCTATGCAACAGTACAACCTGAATCTGTGAGAAAAGATTCAGGGTCTTCATCTCCACCACTCTATAGTATGAATCTAACCATGAGAATACATGCGCTGAAGTCGAACATGGTAGAAACCACTTGATTACTGGTCATTAGTGAATATCGTTAACAAGTGCGAGAGAAATCACCATTAACGTCAATGACTCCCAAGGTACACTAGTACAATCCAATGAATGTGAATCAATGAGCTGAGGTCGAACACTCTGTGGAATATCCCAATCATGGGTCAATAATGAAAACCCACTGTCGAAAGCGAGGAAACCTGCCATTGAGGCATGCAAGTTCCAAGGTACCAATTGGTTTCTAAGTCTAATTCCTGGATAATGAGTTGAAGTCGACAGGAAAAGACTCATCACAGGAGGGCCTTAATGTATCCCCCATCAATGACACGAAACAGGTAACAAGATTTGATGTAGATCAGAGTAACAAGTGATTCAGGACTGAACCAGGGATGGCCGACGCAATAGAAGGCTTTAAAGACTACAGAAATGGCTGACACAATAGAAGACTTTCTGGGTTGAACTTCTCTTTGAACATATTGACGACACGACAATTGTCTTGGAAACACTGACTCAACAACAGGGATCACAGACCAATTTGTAATATTATAAAGGAGTATGATCAAGAGACAAGTGGATTTTCCAACCTAGACACAAGGTGAGTGAAAGGGTGTCATGTTCAAAAGCAACTCTTCCATGGAATACAAGTTTAGACACATTTCTTTCCCAAATTTTCCCCCACCATTTCTGGCGAGTACCTCTTTATTTTTACGCAAGCTTGAGGAGGATAGCATATGCTTGTAATGTAAGCTCATCCTTCGGACAAGTCCCTCGAAGTATGTTTAACGAACCCTAGGAAGGAGTGGTTCAGTCCCACATAGGCCTTTCAATGTTTGTTTTATGAGTCCAAAGAAAGAAAAATCAAGGGTTTTTCATGTTTATAGAGTCTAAAAAACACTTAAAGAGAACTCTCTCAGTTCCTTTTTCATAAAGTAGTCTGATGAGACTGAAAAAGAGATAAACTATCGCTCAATAGACGTTTTCTTCAAATACTTTAACGAGCATGAAAAGAACAAGGTCGCTCGGTAATCTTTTCATGTTTAGAGAGTCTAAAAAGAGCTTAAAGGGAACTCCCAGGGGTTCCTTTTTCATATAACCTTTACGAGTCTGAAAAAGTGATAAAAGTATACTCGGTTACATTCTCATTCATTTACAAGCATGAGAAAGAACAAATACTAATATCGGTAACTTATTATCATGTATTTACGAGCATGAGAAAGAACGAAGACTAAGCTCAATAACTTATTCTCATGTATTTACGAGCATGAGAAAGAACAAAGACTAATCTCGGGATTGTTTTTATTTTTACGTAGGCTTTAAAATAAAACAAAACTATGCTTGGGATAGATTTTATTTTTACACAAGCTTAAAAACTAAACAAAACTATGCTTGGACCTAGTTTCATTTTTACACGAGATTGAACCAGAAGAAACTATGCTTTAGATAGCTGGTTTCATTTTTACACAAGCTTGAACCAAAGTAAAAACTACGCTTGAACTTCCCAACGCACTATCCACGAATTCGTATGGTTGGTACTTAGCCTCCGTCTTAAGAAGCTAGCGGCTCAACTTCAACATGAAATCCAGAGGCTAAGGCAAATGCCCCCCAAGATTCATTTCATCCAATCTGCAAAGGAGAATGGAATGAAGCTTCAAATACTAGACGAAGGACTTGACTCAAATAGAGAGGGGGAAAACTATTTCATTTTTTAACGAGCTTGACACAGAAACAAGAACTATGCTCGTAACCTGTGTTTCATTTTTTAACGAGGTTGCCACAGAGATGCAAAAACTATTCTCGTAACCTCTGTTTCATTTTTTAATGAGGTTTCCACAGAGACACAAAAAATATCCTCGTAAGTGGTTCATTTTTTTAACGAGATTGAAATCAGAAAACCATGCTCAAAGACCTCTATTTCATTTTTTAACGAGGTTGCCTCAGAGACACAAAAACTATCCTTGGAACTCTTCTTGATCATGGATTCCAAGAGGACAATTCTCTAGAAGGACACCATGTCAAGGGGCAAAACTCGGTCATGGCTTCCAAGAGATCTTCACTAGACGGAAGGAACACACTCTGGAAGGAACATATGTCAAGGGTGGCGACAGGGGTAAGGAAATTGGGCTCTAAAGACCCTATCGAAGAGATAACCATGTCAACTACTGGATCTAAGTCATCAGAAGTTGAATCCATGGGCGACAACGCCACATAATTGACCTGTGGCGGGGGTGATACCGTCTGCATATAAGAACCATTTAGGGAGGCAATCCAATCAGGGTCAATGAATGAAAGTTGATCAACAGTCACAACTCGTCCATCATGAGGGAAAGATATCACACGAAAAAGAGTAGACACAATAGCTTTCATGGCATAGACATAATCTTTCCCAAGGAGTAAAGAAAAATCCAAGGGGTCTTGGACTACCATGACGTAAATAAAGACATTTTTCCCTCCCAAAGCTACAGGAAACTAAGGAAGGGTCCCTAAATGTTGGTTGGTTCTTTTGTTAAAAGCTAACAAATTATGCGTAACCAAGGCAAGCTGAGGACAACCCAAAGCTTGCCAAGCAAAAGAGGACAAAATGCTAACGGACGCACCTTCATCTATCAACGTTTGAGGAACGTCCTGACCATAAAATTTCACTGTAATCTAGAAAGGAATGTGAGAGGGAAGATAAGTTCCAATTATCACACCCCAATTAAAAAGGATGGACTCATTAATTGGAGGGGGTTTCATGGGAGAAGGAGGAATACCCCCCAATACGGCAGAGTCTGTATCAACGAGAAAAACGTGGGCAGTATCGGGTTTACTCTCAAGTGGGAGAGTAGGATCGACCGATGACGAGATCGGATCAACCACTTGGGTTGCATTCTCCAAGGGGAGAATGGGATCGACGCTTGGAAAAGGATCAACTGCTTGCGTTTTACTCTCTAACAGGAGAGTGGGATCAACCAAGGATGGGATCGGATCGACCACTTGGTCTAATGGTTCAACCAAGGACGTTACCAAATTGAACACTTGATCAACTGGACTGACCGATGGGGGAACCGGATTGAGCATTCCATCAACTATAGGTGGGTTGAGAGAAAGCTTGCGATAAGTAGTTGGAAGTTGAGGTTGTGAAATAGTCATGTCTTCCAGAAATTTTGAGGCTTTGTCCATATGAGCGAAAAGGTGAGTTAGATGACTCCCTTTTCATAACATACACGGGAACTTGACTTTACTTTTCTTCTTCCCAATGGTATCATGACTAGTTGACGGGAGGTCATCGACATGTGGTTTAGAGGATGACAACATGGGTTGGTCAGGGTGTGTAGACCATACTTCTATAACCTTGGATAGACCAGGGCAATCCTTAAGAAGATGGCTACCCTTACAAAGCCTACAAGGGTACTTGGGCTTACGGGTTGTTTGGGTGATCTTGACATCATCAACACTCCCAGCACGATTAATAATAATTGGTTGTTTTCCAACATGTTTGACAGTGGTTGGAGGTTTTGACCCTTGTTTATATTTCTTCTTCTTAATCTTTATTTTCTTCTTCTTCTTATTCACCGGGTTACTAGCTTCAGAACTTTCCCTTGACGAAGAATATGAAATGGAAGGTGACCTTGCAAGCGAAGAAGGCAAAGAATATCTTACTGGTGAAGATGGTGAAGGATCAACATGAGGTTGATGTTCTTGGGGGGAAGTGCTTGTGACTGAAGAACTAACTACATTTGGGATTACATGAGTGGAAAATAACCACATCGACAATCCAATAGTGAGACCTGGAAGGCTCAAAGTGTTAAGAACCAAACATCAATATAGCATAGAAAAACCTCAGGAAAAGTACTCAACGCCTTGAAAAAGAGATAATTTCAGATAATAAGCCTCTTCGAGGGGGCAACCTCC
>JZKD02S0730298.1:46139-62105 GCA_000966675.3 Picea glauca | reverse complement strand
TTCAAAAATTTCACTAAAATCAATAATGAACTTTCTTAAAACAAAGAAACCCAAACTAAAAGTTTTCTTTTAAAGCGAACTATTCAGAAGAAATCTGATCTTTCCCTAAACAATTATAAATAAAACATAGGCTTTGGAATTGAAAGACACTCAAAGCAAGAGACTAATCCTTCAAAACAAATCAAAGAAAATATGGCTAAAAGCAACTCAAAGAATGTCAAGCAGACTGTAAACAGATCAATATAGGCTCCAAAAGTTCAATCCAGCTGATCAAAGCAAAATTGGGCATCAAAAGATAGGAAAGCCTAATTCCAAACAAAAATTTCAAATGTGTTCGCAGCCTAGCTATAGGGTGCAGTGCGAAAATCAGTGGAGTTCGCAGGATGGACACAGGTAGGGTGCGAACATGTTGCACCGGATTACAGAGTAGGGTGCGAAACTGAGGGGTTTTCACAGGCTGTATACCAGTACAGTGCGAGACTGCTTGAAATCAAAGAGAATTTGGAAAAGTACAAAAGAGTCTAATAAATGAACTTTCAAATACAGAGAGTCTGGATGGATCTCCCACAAACTCAGGAACCAAAAAACAAGAAATCAAAGCAAGGGAAAACTAGACTAACTAGGAAACAATTTGTCCCCAGTGGAGTCGCCAATTTTGTTACAGGATAAATCGGTATATGCGGACACTAACAGATCTCCCTAGGTCCACCTGGATCTAGAACAAAACAGGACAGGACATGACTCTTTCTCTAAGTTGTAGTCATTGAATCTACTACCAAGAAGGAATGAGTGACATACCTTTATATTGCTTCCTTAGGTCTCTGTTGGTCCTACTTCGCTCCAGTGCTCTTGTGAGATCAGGTCCAAGACAACACAAACCAACCAAAGTGAATAAATCAAAGTATATTCAATGTCAACCTATGCATATGATCAAGGAGTTATGCAATAAAATAAGAGTGATTTTATGGGAAAGGGACATGCCGTTGTATTATATTAATGAAAGTAGAAGATACAACCAGATCACCTTGATGTTGCAAGCTTCCTTCCAGTGGTCCTTGGTTCCAACACACACACTTTCTCTACACTTGCATGAACAAGATCTAGTACAACTTGATAGACAAATAGAGTCTTCAAGCTTCAATCCAAATAGGGTTCTTCACACAATTCTTTCATCAATTCTCCATTCAATCTTATTTAACCTCTTCCTTGAGAAACCCTTCATTATATAGGAGAAGGAGAGATGGTTAAAGGGATGAGGATGATCCCACTAAATCTTAGAAGTCAATAGGATGTCAACCATGTGAATTCCAACTCATTTTATAGAAGATACTCTTCTAGAACCTTTGTAACTTCCTCTTCCTTTTAAGCTTCAAAAAAGGTTCGCACCCTACCTATAGAGCATACTGCGAACACCTCACAGACTAGGTATAGGGTTTCCTGCGAGAATCAAGATTCTCACACCCTACAACATAGTCAGCCTGTGAACTCATCTTAAAAATATGTTTTGTGGAAGAAGACAATAGTCACTTTTCTCAGGCAAAATGTCCTTATGAGAGCCTGAACACATAACTGTAGAGACATCACCAGAGTGACCAAAATAATGTGTAACAAGAACCCAAGAATTTTACACAAGCTAGTGAATATAAGCATTGGTTTAATGCTATGGAAGAATAACTAAATCATATTGAGAAAAATGAGACATGGGAACTTGTGCCCAGACCAAAAGACAAGAATTTCAATGGCACCAAATGGGTCTTCAAAAAAAAATTGGATAAATATGTAAAAGTTGTAATAAATAAAGCAATATTGATCTGTAAAGGGTATGCACAAGTTAAGGGTATTGACTTTGAAGAAACCTTTTCTCCAGTTGCAAGATTAGAATCAATCAAAAAAAAATTAACATTTTTGTGTTTCAAGAACTTCAAAGTTTATCAAATGGATTTTAAGTTGACCTTTCTAAATAGAAATATAGAAGAAGAAGAAGTATATATTGAATATACAGAAGGATTTCAATTGTCAAACAATGACGATTATGTATGCATACTGAAGAAATCATTGTATGGAATAAATCAAGCTCACAAAGATTGGTATTCAAGACTCGAAAAATATTTCTAACAACAATGTTTCAAAATAGGAGTTGCAGATAGCAATCTTTACATCAAAATAGACAATAAAGATATGTTAATCATTGTGGTTTATGTGTATGATGTCATTTTTGGAAGCAATGTTGATAGAATGAGCCAAAATTTTGCAGAAGAAATGAAAAAAACAATTTGAGATGTCCATGCTTGGAGAATTGTCATTATTTCTAAGGTTGCAGATTTCTCGATCCGGTAAAGGAATATTCATTTCTTAGACCAAATATATCAAGGAAATGTTGAATAAATTTAGAATAGAAGACTGTTCACCTATCAGTACACCCATGATCATAGGATGCAAGTTAAGCAAAGATGATGAATCTCTAGAAGAAAATAAAACATCGTATATGTCAATGATTTGCAACCGACTATATGTGACAACATCAAGGCTAGACATCATGCAATAAGTAGGATTGGTTACAAGATTTCAATATGCACCAAAGGAGACACATGTGCAAGTAGTAAGAAGAATATTCATATATTTGAAAGGCACATTGGACTTTGGCTTGTGGTATTCAAGAAGTAAGGACTTCACTCTAACAATATATATAGATCAAAATTGGGGAGGAAGTATTGATGACAAGAAAAGTACCAATCGTGGAGCATTCTTACTTGGAAACTTTCTAGTATCATGGTTGAGAAAGAATAAAACTTCAACCTATCTATCTATAGCAGAAGCCTAATATATTGCAGCTGCATCATGTTGCACACAAGTTCTCTAGATGAAGCAGACATTGAAGGATATCGAGGTAGAATATGATCATCCAATCTCAATCATCTGTGAAAACACAAGTGAAATCAACATTTCAAATAATCTTGTTATGCACTCAAAGATGAAGAATATTCCAATCAAGTACCACTTCGTAAGAGAACAGGCATCCAAGAAAAATGTCAAGATCGAATACATTACCACCAAAGAACAGGTTGCAAATATTTTTACCAAACCCCTTCCCAGAGACACATTTAAATATCTTAGACAAAATCTGGGAGTAATATCCTTCTCATCTCATCAGTAAAGGGAATCACAAGCTCAGGGGGAGAATCCCTTTGCCATTGTTGTCAAAGGGGGAGAAGTTGTAGATAGAGGAAGAATTGTAGACACAAGGAAAGTGGCAGGAATGGGGAGTATAAGAATTGACTAAGGGTTTCCATAAATGAAAAAGGGGTAGATTGTTGTAAATATAGTTTTCATTGATTTCAAATACAAGGGGACACTACAGATGTCCAAGATAAATATTGTTGCAATATGGAGATTGTTGAAAATATTGTTTTTGGATTTTTAATGATCAGCTTGGATGCCCTTTCTTTGAAGGTGTATTTACCCTACATACCTAGCTCAAATGGGAGCACAAGTTATATGGTTGGCAATATTATTATAATACCTTTCCAACAGTATATAGTATTCCTTCTAACTCCCTAGGAATGAGGAGATATGAATTTTTCTGTCTGATAACCCAGCCAGAAAATTGAGGTCGGCTCAGTCAGTCTTTACAGGTCGGCCATGAAAGTGGGGATAGAATTACTATAAATAGAGGATATATTTTCACATTTGTAGAGAAACCAAGAAAGAGATCAAGTACGAGGTGCACATAAGTTATCTTATGTGTGTTATAGGAGTTGGGGTGTCTTTCTGGGATCTAAAGGTGTGCAAGAGAGGTCTAAGGGATTTTCTTGGGGTCTTTCTTGTTATCAAGGTGCACTATGAAGGACTGAAGGTCTGTGATGTTGTCATGTGATTTATTTTTAGGTTGTGATGTTGTCTTCATGTATTATATTATGGGAGTTATGTTATGAAGATCACTAGGGAATGAAGGCTACATGTGACTAGGGTTTGAAGGATTGTCTTTGGAATGAATCATGTAGGTGAAGTCAAAATTACTCTGTGTATGAAGATCTTGGATTGGTGTCTACACATATCTTGTTTATTTGGTGCTTAGGTGAGGGTATCGGTGTCTCTAGTAGGTTGCATCTTTCAAATATTGTAACAATAGGTTGGTTCCTACAAGTGTTGTTGAGTTGGTGATCCATTGAGGAGATTGGTATCTCCAATAGGTTGGTGCCTACATCTTGCTAAGTTGGTGCTCAGCTAAGGATATTGGTGTCTCCGGTAGGTTGGTGCCTATAGACATTTATAAAGATAAGTTTTATGGTTTTCTCTTGATTGGGTTTCCATGTTAAAATTTGTGCATTGTGATTTGATTTTATATGTGTTTATTTTTTCTCAACTAATGAATGATTGATGAATGGTTAAATAAAGTAAAAAGTATCTTATATTGATTCACCCCCCCACCCTTATTATAAGCATAATTTCAATAGAAACATCACAAAGGAAGAAGCAGAGCAATATTTCATGGACATGTTGGTGGGTAAGTCCCTAGGAATAGACATTTTCACCATTGATTTCTTCTAAGCATGTTAGTCAATAATCAAAAAAGAAGTTTGGGAACTGGTGGAAAACTCCATATAGTCTTAAAATGTCCTCACATCCCTTAACTAGACCTTCTTTGCATTAATTCCAAATTTCAACATATTTCCCTGTGCAATGTTATCTACAAAATCATCACCAAGGTGGTGTCCAACCATCTAAATCTCCTCTTGCTTAAACTAATCTCTCTTGAAAAATAAAGATGTGTAGAGGGAGGGAATATTTATATGGAATAATTCTCGCTCATGAGATGATTCATTCATTAAAATTTTCAAAAAAGGTAGGTATTCTCATCAAAATTGACCTGTCAAAGACCTTTGATAAATTAAGTTGGCAGTATATTAGGCACATCCTCTTGGATTTTTGGTTTTTTGACAAGTGGACAAATAGGATAATTCCCCTCATGTTCTCAAATTTATTCTCCATTCTAATAAATGGTTATCCTTCATCCACCTTCTCTCCCTCTACGGGTATCTTTCAGGGGGACCCACTCTCCCCATTCCTCTTTATCCTGATGGAAGAAGTCCTAGGAAGACATATTAAGGTGGCAGTTGTTGAAAATAAGATCAAAGGTTTGAGGCTACATTGGGAATATCTTGTTGCTTCACATCAACAATTTGTAGATGACACCATGCTAATGGGTATCCCCAAAGCTCAAGAAGAAAATGATATCAAACAATTTTTATTATATTGCATGGTTTCTTGTGGAACCGTAATCAATCAGGGTAAGTCTCAATTTTCTTTGTTAATACTCCTCCTATTTTTCAAGTCAATATTTCAAGAATTCTTGGATTCTATTGAAGCTCCATTCCATCCAAATACCTATGAGCCCCTCTTGTTAAACAAGCTTGTATAATGCCTCTTGGGAGGACCTTCTCTCAAGAATAGAAAATAAACTCTTAGGATGGACTTTCCATTCTCTCAACATGGTAGGTCGATTAATTCTTGACAAATCTATCCTTCAAATAATGCCTCTTTATTTTTTTCTTCACTAGCTACCCATAAATGTATTCTAAAATTTGTTCTAAATATACAAAGATCATTCCTATATGTAGGTGCAGAGAAGAACAAAAAATGGGCTTTAGTCTCATGGGAAAAATTATATCTTCCCAAACTAACAAGAGGACTGGGCCTAAGAGACCCTGAAACCCTTATCTCGGTCCTTGGAGACAAAACTTGGTGGAAATCACTACATAATGGAAATTAACTTTGGGGAATACTTTGGAAAACAAAATATGGAGTCATCCTAGTAGATCAAGATTTAATCAAACTGGTCCTCGAGGTGTAGAACAATCGTTGACGTAGTGTGTTGTTAAGGCACTCTGTGATGTGAAGTCATCGGTTCGAAACCTCTTGGGACAAAAAAAGTACAACCATGTTAAGGGTTGGTGTGGCTCAGGCCGGGTGCGATCCTCGGGTGATTTTGATGGCTTAGATGCCCCTGAGTCATGGTTTATCAAGTCGTGGGATAGTCCAGCAGGTCACGGAAAAACTAGCAAACAAAAAAAAAGATTTAATCAGACTAGATGGAAATAAAAGGGACTCTCTAATTTGGGATGTGGCATGGAAAAATAGGTACCTCATCCAAGATCATTTCTTTTGGAAAATAAGGGATGGGAAGACTTCTTTAGTTTGGGGCAATTCCTGGAAACAACTACCCAAATGGAAGGAACGAACAAAAATATAGGGTTTAAGGGTTTCCATGCTCAATATTGAAAAAACTTGTCTCTCTTATTATTGGAACCCTTTAATCTCATACTAAAACTAGAAAGAATGACTCCCTAAAGAACAATGATTCCTACTCCTAAATCATCTAGAATTGGATGGCTTTTGGAAGGAATTGTTTGATCAAAAAGTAAAAATCAGCAAGGGCTTGGAAAAACTGAGATGGGGATATCAACCAATGGGTGGGATCACCATCAAAGAGGCTTATAGATTGGCAGCAGGGCACACTAATCTCCTTAAGAAAGAGATATGGCACAAAATATGAAAGAAAAAACTCTGGCCAAAAATATCTACTTTTCTCTAGCTGGTGGTGAGAGGTAAAATATTAACATGGGACAATATATTTAAGTGGGGATTCCATGGACCATCCTACTGTCACCTATTTAAAGTAAAGGAATAGAAAATTGAACATCTTCTGAATACATGTTCATTTGCATCCTCACTTTGGGACAAAGGAATCATTATCTTTAAACAACTGGAGATAAATAGAACCAACATGCAATATGCCATTGAACATTGGAGATGGAATATATATCCCAATCCCATTCTAAGTCACGCATGGAAAAATTTCCTAAGATTTATACTATGGGAGATATGGAAAGAGATAAATAAATAAAATTATGGAAAGAACATATGGGAGAAAACCAAGTAGGGCTTACAATCAAGCATAATATTCGAGAGACCCTTTTGATTACTTCTTGGTTAGACAAAGACTAGCCATGCAATGAAAAGGAGACAAACATAATGAAATCTCTTGAGATCAACCCTAAAAATGCTTATATACAATAGGTAACCCAGAAGCCTAATCGAAACACACCAGATAAATGGGAACCACCGCCACAAGGTTTCATTAAATTAAACTTTGTTGGAGCCTCCAAAGGCAACTCAGGTTCAACAAGTTTGGAGGAGTTTTCTAGAATGATAAAGGTGAAGCATTACAAATTTATGTCAACTATACATGTATTCAAAGAAATAATACAGTTGAATTATATGCCCTGGAAATTTGATCTAGGTGGATATCAGTGGCCACCCACCTTTTCCAACTGGCTCAAAACAGTTTTCTAGCAATTTTGGTAATTTACTATTTTTAGCAGTTTTTAACTTTCAGGGCCTAAATGAAGGTTTTTTTGGGATTGAGCTTCTCAATCAGAGCTAAAGGCTCAGATTGATCCCCCTAAATGAATCTCCTCAGCGATACCTTTCCAACGAGCTATCGTGTGCCCCAAACGGAGATTGTATGCCAAAGTTACACCCCCGGGAAGTTGATACACCAAACTACCCAAAATGGGGTCCACAAAATTGTTGGCTTTTCATCTTTCGAGGTTAGGGTTTTGGATTTTCTTTATGATAAAAAGGCCTTTGGAGCCTCATTGTAAAATCATCTTCTTGTGAATGCGAGTAGCGGACACATCTCTTCTCAGAGATAAGCTGCCACCATTCTAGTGAGTCTTTCACTCTGTATTTTTACAGTCTTTGTATAATTTCGCTCATTAATAGAAAATTGTGTATTACTGTATCTATGTGTTTATGTTTGCATCTTTGATATATTTATGTTATATTATTGAATATCTAAGATATCTCTGTACATTTATTTATTATATCTCCACTCTCATTTCGTGTTGAAAATAATCCGGATCAAAATTGGTCTTCAGATAGTTGTGCGTGAAAGCTTCACAAAACTAGTGGCAAAAGGAGACTCTCAAATTATCATCCAAATGTTAAAAAAAACTCAACAGAGGTGGAATTAAGCAAAATTTCCAAAATTTGGAGACTCAAAGGCGGTCTGGAGTGCATCAAGAACCTTCTTCCTCAAGTTCTTTTCATCATTCCCTCCCATGTTAGGCGAGCCACCAACAAGGTTGTAGAAAGGCTAGCAAATGAAGGAATCAATTGTAGTCAGGAGATGGTGGACACTTGTTGGGATCCTTACATTGACAACCCCTTGATTGCAGGATGTGCAACCCTTTCTAAGGTTGATTACAATTCCAATATTTCAGCCTTAGGAAAGAAGGCCCATGGCCCGGAATTTGCAGAAGCACAACCCACCCATGGACAAACCTCCATTGTGGTAGTCAACACTCCCTCTAAATCGCTCTCAGTATGTTCAACTTCTCAATATTTTTTTCTCTACAAAAAATGAATAGTTGTCATGATAGTCTTCATCAATATAGCAATAGTTATCTGGTAGATTCCATTTTGTATGACTCTCGGATAAACAACTTGCCACAGTGTAGATGGAAAAATGATCTAGTTTTTTACGTTGGTCTGGTTTCCCTAGTGGCAAACTAGTAGAAATGTTATCTATATAGTTTTTTCTTCTCAGTATAATAAAAATTACTATATATATATTCAAGTTTAATAGCTGAATAAATTTTATCAAATTAAGTATTATTAAGAATAAAAAAAAATTGAAATATAAATTTCAATGTTAAAAAAATCTTCAAAACTAAATTATTGTGTGTATAATTATTTTAATTAAGTATTATTAAGAATAAAAAGAAATTGAAAAATAAATTTCAGTGTTAAAAAAATTCTCAAAACTAAATTATTATGTGTATAATTATTTTAATTAAGTATTATTAAGAATCAAAAGAAATTAAAATATAAATTTCAGTGTTAAAAAAATCTTCAAAACTAAATTATTGTGTGTATAATTATTATTATTTATTTTTTTAAATAATTAAGAAATAAATTTTATAATGTTATGCATCCCATTCATACTATTATTTTTAATAAACTTATATCAATGTTATATCTACATTAATCACAAACATTACATATTTCACTTTTGTCGAAACAATTAATTAATTATTTTTCTTGAAGCAATTAATTAATTATAATGTCATGACTTTGTGATACTTAATTAAGACTAGACTCACAAACATTACATATCTCACTTCTCTTGAGCAATTAATTAATTAAAATGTCTTAATTTTGTGATACTTATTAAAGCTAAACAATTACTTGGCATAGCTGCCCTATTACCATATCCATTTGAGAAGTAGAAAACTGAAAGTAATGTCATGAAGATGAAGAGTTATCATACCCCCATTAGCGAAGAGAGACAACATCGAACTATTAAGTTTCCTTCCTTACCTTTCAACTTGGGGCTGGACCGACCTTCTACCTAGGGTGGGGCATATATATTGGGCAATTCCCCTTTGAAAAATCAAATACCATCATTATAAAGAAATTTTTATATTTTTAATTTAAAATTTATAAAACATTAAAATTCTCAACCATTATAATCTGAGATGTCCAATTTGAAGTGGCTCAAGCCAATGCTCACGATGTAGCATGAGTTGTAAAATCCACTTATGCTATAACTGAAGTTATCGTTGTTTCTTAAATCACAATTTGATTTATAATAGTTGCTTAAGCCACTATATGTTGATGTGTTCAAGTTGTGATTCAAAAGCACCACTTACATGGTAATTTAAAAGTGGTGCTCCTTTCAAAGATTTTATGTCATTTTCTTATTAGAATCAATAAATTAAAAATTATTAATTATTTTTGACAAATGAGAAAAAAGATTGAAATCCATTTTTCTCAACATAGTTATTATCTATTAATCTTAATTTTTTAATATTTTTATGTTAGTTAATTTAAAAAATCACTTAGATAATCAAATTAATTGCTTTTATCCATGTAATATAAATAATACATTAGATATAATTAAATATAATTGTATTTACTTTAAAAATATATATTATCAAAAAATTAAGAGTTCAAATTTATTCCTCATTTATTAATACCAATCTGAAAATTAGAAAGAAGTGTTGAGGACTGTGTCGTAACTTGAAAGGAAAGGGTTTGAACATCTTCAAATAAACATTTGTTTCTAGCTACCAGATCCTCCAAGTAACCAGAAAAGGAACATAATGAAACTTTTTCAATTCCCTCCGCTCAAACCATTCTTTGAGGTTATCATTTATTGAACCCATTCTCCACGAGTTTTTCATTCCCAACGAATCTTCCACTTATTTCCAAATATAAATAGAGAAAGAACAATTCATAAATAGATGGGGGTTAGTCTTTTCATGTGTCTTACACATATAGCACCATCCAAGCTCGATTTTAATCTTTTTTCGTAATATGTCCCAAGTTAAGTTGTTGTTCCCATGGTTAAAAAAAATATGTCCCAAGTTAAGATTTTATTCTTCATAATCAGCCACATAAATAATAGGCATTTGGTAAGTTTTTAAATTCACCTTCCATAATTTGGACCACCACCATTCCTCCTCTCCATCTAGTGGATCTTTCAAAGACAAGTAACTTATCTTTATTGAATAAGATCCTCCCACTCTGTGAGTTCATGTAGGGCCTCCTTTAAACATATATGTTATTTCCTAAGATCAGTCACATACCTATCCAAGATTGGACCTAAATTAGCTCCCAAACCAAGATCCTGAGAATTGTGCCAACCTTGAGACCAGATGTTGTTGTCCTTTGTCTTCCCTATCTTATCCAATGTACAGACCCTCGACTCTTGCAAGTGTGTTATTATAGCTTATGGAAGAAAAATTGTTGGCCACATCCAACTATTCCATCTGAGTTAGTCCTAACTTGTGTCCCATTGCCTACCTTCCATTACAAGAGGTTTCCAATTTTCGGAAAATGCCAAGGAGAGGGATTTACATTGGCTAGATTCATTTTGTATGTTCTTCCTTATAGATTCATTCCATTCTAGTAAGGAATTTGGAGCAATGTATTTATAAGTGATGATCCTGCTCCATATACTATCCTTTGTCATCATTTTCCATAAAGATTTTTCTGCTAATGAACGACCAAATAAGTGAATATCCTTTGATCCCGACCCCCCTAATTTATGTTTAGTAGCTATTGTTGGTTTAAAGAGCAGCATACAACAAATATTAACATACATAAATCATCATAAGAACAACAATATACTCATAAAATCACATTTTCATTAATGTACAATAATAATACATCTCTCACACACTAATACATTCATGAGGCCTCATAATATAGCATTGAGGTGATTACAACAAGATCTCCAATATAGCATAACCATATCCATAATTATCTCCACAATATCTCCATGAATATCTCCATGTGATCTCCATCCCTAATTTCACTCATTGTCATCATCTTTCATCATATGTAGACTTCTAGAATAAGTATACTTTCATGAATAATAATTTATTATATCATAAGTATGAATTATTCCTTCATACTCCCCCCTTAATGAATACTTAAATTTCAATATGGATGTCTTGAGTTGTCTTCTTCATATTTAGTCTTCTTCATTTGCATCATCTTTTGTCTTCTTCATCTGCATCTATTTCTTCAATTGTTGTTGTCTTCCTGAGTTGTATTTGATTCAATCATATGAACTGCATCATCTTCATATCAAGGATTTATTTAGATTAACCTTGACCTTCCATGGGTTTTCTATGGGTTACCCTTCAACCATTACATCATACCTAGGGTTTTTCTTGGCTCACCCTTAACCATTACAAAATCGAATTGGTTCCACCTTATCACGAACCATTCATTACATTGGGTGGTTTTGGCTGACCTCAAACCTGCATTTTCCATTACAAAGTTGTTTTTGGTTTACCATGAACCAATACAAAAATACTTGACCCAAAGAAATGACTCAATAAACTAACAACTCTTTCTTCAACATGTTTAACTGACTTTAATGACAACTAACCTTTGAAGGACCAACTAACTCATGAAATGTATATGGGAGATATTGTTGTACATATGAAGACTTAACCCTATAAAATCCTTTCAACATAAACACAACATTTTTCCAATCATGGACATCTATCCAAGAACATTGGATCTATATGTGAGAATTTAATATACATTTTTTCCAACACTTATGTTGATCATGGTTTGTAAGGCCACAAACACTACAGGGATGTAAGTTCCAACATGTTTCCTTTGCATGTCCTTTACTTCCACACCAAATGCAACATCGTTCCTTCGTATGCACTTCATTTGTTGTTGAGGATATTTCTCTTGGTTCGTTGCTTATGTTGCTACTTGTATATGATTCATTTGTTGTCAATGATTTTTCTTTTAAAAATTTGATGTCACCATTGCTTGTGTTTCCTTCATAACCAAGGCCTACATTTCTTGGACTTATACATACTTGTATGGGATTTTGGATGCCTTACCCATTCTTTCCTAAACATTTATCATCAAATCCCATTTTTTTCATAATTTTTTAACCTATGCCCTTTGTGTGCTTTTCAAAGAAACCTATGTTATCACCATCATGATAATCATTTGAAGCATCATCATTTTTAGTCTCAGAACAAGAGAGAGACATATGTACATCAACACTATTATCAGAAACTAAATCACAAGAACTATCAATCAAGTCACGTGTATCACATATTACATTGCATATTATTTTTTCTTTCTTTAGTTGTTTAACTTCATTTGCGAGTTACAACAACACATTCTCCTTTGCCAAAAATTCTTGTTGCATTGATTCTATCAATTTTTCCTTTTGATCTTCAATTTTAAAAATATCATCCATAAATTTATCCAGTGATGTCATCTTTGCTTCTAATGTGTCGATGCATTGTATAGAAAAACTAACAAATTCATGATAGAGTTCATTATTCCGTGTCCTGAATTATACAACTTTGTCCATTATGGGTCGTTTTTGTTCCTGTAACCTGTCTATTACTTGTAAAGCATTATCAAGATCTTGTTCTAGCAGTTCAATTTCTTGATTAGCTATTTGAAGTATTTTTCCTCCTCTGCCCATTTTAAAACTTAATGCTTGTTTGTCTTAATGATTCACTCTCGCTTGTAATCATGCTCTCTTGTTGAAGAATAAACATATCAAATCAGGTGGCGGGTTCAACCGATCATGCACCCTTCTTTACAAAATAATACAATGATTGTGAGGGTGTTGGGTACCATTGAACATGCACCCAAAATGTTCCACTGTAGCAACACTTGAAACATTGTTCTCAAATAGAAACTTTTACAACTCTTCAATAATAGTTTCACCTTTTAACTTCAATGATATGCTTTGACTTTGACTCATTAACTTGGATTTGACGAAAGATTTATTACATACTGAAAATACCCAAAATATTTCCACTCATGCACAACTCTATGTGACTAATTTTCAGATCTGAAAATTTGTTCCTAGTGAGCTAACAATAAACCGTAGTTGTTATCACTGAACAATTTTACACTGAAAAATAATTGAATGAAGATATATGCAGTGAAAACAACAATATTAGGGATAAATCATCAATACACATATGAGACACAAAATTTATATTATGTAACCTTGTTAACTTCAAAAATTTTGAGGGCAAAACCAACCCTTCCAACCAATACAAATCCACCAAAAATATGAGGACAGCCTTCTCCTCCAATAACACAAAATATCAGAAAACCAATCCTCAACAAAACCCTGGAAATTTCCTCTACCAAAAATTTGTTGCAAACCACATGTACGGCCTATTGACGCCGTTTGTATTGTTGTTAACGTCGGCCTGTACGGACCTACTCCTACCCAAAAACCCTATACACATGTATGTGACTATCCCTTTTGTAATCTGTGTACATAGGTGATTGTGCCCACTACAACTAGCGCACATACGTGATTCACCTTTTTTCAACCAGCGTACATATGTGATTCACCTTCCTACAACTCGTGTGTAAGAAAAATAGGATCGCGGAGAAATAAAAAAAAACAAATGTGGAAATAAAACATGAAAGATACATAATATAATAGAGACACATATATACATGGTTCACCCAGTGTGGGCTACGTCCACGAGAGAAATTTGCAGGTTCTTCCTATATTATTATCCAGTAGATGAAGGGATACAACCTACATCATACCCACTTCCACTTCCTCTTCTTTCTCTCACAGTATCTTCTCTCATAATACAATATTCACTCACATACATAGTCACAATACAATTCCCTCATAAAAGAGGGTTTCCTTCTAGGGGAAAAAACCCTAACATAACTTCTACCGTCAGATCTATGACCTTATAATGAATGGTCCATATTGACTACGAAATTATAATATTTTACAAGGAAATTTTCCTAAAAAATTATCTTCGAGGGGGGAGGGGGGGCCTCCAAAATTTCTCGTCGCCCCCACTCCTCCCCCCCGCCCTCGACCCCCCTGGTGAGATATGTTGGGGGGAAATCCCCCCCACACCCCCTCATCAAGTAATGGGTTCCAAATATGGCTAAAACAAGACCGCTAGATCAAGAAGATAATTAGGCTCCACAACCAACAATCTCCCACTTGGAAACTGATCACAACAACTCCACTGTTGTTGTACATGTTAGACTATGATCCACCTTGGGCCTAGAAAATTTCTCATCTTCACCTTCATGTTTGAAGGCCAACTGAAACTGAGCAAGAACTCAGTTTCTCCCTAGTTACTACCTTTGTTTACATGTCTGCATGACTCTAGCTAATATGTATCTTTTCCAACTTCAATTGTTCATCTTCCAAAACAGGTCGTATGAAATGGTACATGAATTGTATATGCTTAGTATTAGAATGAAAGACTAAGTTCTTTGCAAGATGAATGGAAGGTTGGATATCACAGTACAACCTACTATTCTTCTTCTTCTTTCCCAATTCCTCCATAAATATTTGTAACCAAATCATCTCTTTACTAGCCTCTGTAGCAACAACATAATTTGCTTCTGTTGTTGAAAGTGCAACAACCTTTTGCAGTTTCTAAATCCAACTTACTTTTTTTCCACCTACAGTAAAAACATACATTGTGGTGTTACTCATGTTATCTTTATCACCTTCCATATATGAATCAACTTATCCCTATAGAACAATGTTTGAACCTCCAAAACATAATGCATGAGTAGCAGTACCTCTCAAATCCTTGAGAATCCATTTTTCTACCCCCCAATGTTCTTTACCTGGATTGTTCATATACATGCTCACAACTCCCACTACATGTGCAATATTCGGTCTTATGCACACCATAGCCTACATCAAGCTTCCAACTACTGATGAATAAGGGACCCTAGACATGAATTTTATATGCTCCTATGTCTCGGGACACATTTATTTGGTTAATTTGAAATGGTTGTCCAAAACTGTACTAAATGGTTTTTCATTCTACATTTTAAACCTCTCCAACACCTTGTTTGTGTATTCACCCTAAGACAATGTCAATCTGTGATTTTTCCTCTCTCTTGTTATTCTCATACCAAGGATTTTCTTTGCAGCACCCAAATCCTTCATTGCAAATGATTTAGGTAATTTATTTTTGAGAAAATTTATATCCTCCATGTTAGACCCTCCAATAAGCATATCATCTACATATAATAGCAAGATAATGTAGCTTCCATTTTCTAGCCTCTTGAAATAAACACATTGATCAAAATGACATCTACTATAACCTTGTTATGTCATAAACTTGTCAAAATTCAAATATCTCTACCTTGGATCTTTATTTAGGCCATACAAGCTATTATTCAACTTGCATACCAAATTATCCTTTCCTTTGACCTCATACCCATGTGGTTTTTGCATATAAATTTGTTCCTCCAAATTGTTGGGTATGTGTTATATTCTTTGCATGTGTGTGTGTGTGTGTGTGGGTGGGTGCGTCAGATACGACAACTGCATCTGACGATCCCTTCACCTAGAGCTCTGTCGTGTGTGCTGGGCGCTTTCCTAGG
>JZKD02S0730298.1:32160-46129 GCA_000966675.3 Picea glauca | reverse complement strand
ATTAGGGTTTTGGTATCTACGGAATACCTAAAAACATTGTATATATTGTATGGCGAATGGTGAAATTCGATATAATGAAAATAAGAAAGGTTTTCTCAGTTGAGGGTTTCCGGTAAAAATCTTTGTGTACTCTGTGTATGAGCCATTGATTAATTTTTGTATTGCTTAAGAATCTACATGCATTGCTTTACTTCGCAGGTTTAAAAATTACACAAATCCCCATGGAGAAAAGTTGTTTTTACATCTAACCGTTCAAGATGCAAATCTTCTATTGCCACAAGAATTAAAATAGTTCTAATTGAATTCATTTTAACAACAGGGGAAAATATTTCATCAAAATGTATACCTTTGTTTTGTACAAACCCCTTTACAATAAGTTTAGCCTTGTATCTTTTTTTGCCTCCATCTTCTTCCTTCAACTTGTAAACCCATTTTTTCTGTAAATATATTTTTCCTGCAAGAAACTGAACCAAATCCCAAGTTTGGTTGTTTACCAAGGAATCCATTTCATCTTTCATGCTTTTATACCACTTATTTTTTGTGTCTACCTACATTACCTCTTCATAACTTTTTGGTTCACCAGAATCGGTCAACAATAAATAATACAATGAAGGAGAGTATCGTTTAGGGGATATACTTAACCTAGTGGATCTTCTAACAACACTCGTAGGAGTTTGAGGTACCTATTTCTCCTGTTGTTGTATATTTTTATTTTTTGGTACCTTTGGAATTTCATTTTCTTTGATTTCATCGAGCATTGTGTATTATGTGTTTTCCTTTTCTTATTTATTTCCCTGCAACTGATCTTTGTACATGAAATTTCCATTGAATACCACATCTCTAGTTCTAGCGATTTTATGATTTTCATAATCCCACAAGCGATAACAAAAATCATTAACACTGTATCCAATAAATGTACACTTCTTGGATTTTGCCTCAAGCTTTGTTTTATTTTCTTTATCAATATTGAAAAATGCTTCACAATTGAAAGTCTTCACAAATGAGTAGTTTACCCTTTTACCTTTCCATGCCTCCTCTGCAATGCCACCATCCAAGGAGCTCGAAGGCCGTTTGTTTATTAAGTAAATAGTAGCATCTACAACATCTTCCCAAAAATGTAAGGGAAACCCAACATGCAATATCATACTCCTTGTGCATTCTATGACTGTCATGTTCATCCTTTCTGACACACCATTTTCTTGTGGTGTTCCTAGAATTGTCTTCTCTCTACGAATCCCATGGTCTGAATAGTAATTATCAAACTCATTGCTGCAATGTTCACCTCCATTGTTTGATTTGAGACACTTTAACCTTTTTTTTGCCCCATTCTCAACCAAGCTTTCCATTTCTTAAAAGTGTTAAAAACATCATATTTTTGTCGAATGCAATAAACCCAAGTTTTTCTTGTTGCATCATCAATAAAAGTAACATAATAGCAAGATCCACCAAGAGATGATACCTGAGATTATCCCCATACATATGTATGCACAAGCTCTAACTTTTCACTATTTTTTTCCTTCTTGACTCTAAGAAAATTGACTCTCTTATGTTTTCCATAAATACAATGCTCACAAAAATCAAAATCAACTTGTTTAATATCTGGCAACAAATTCCTTTTGTGAAGTATTTGCATACCCTTCTCACGCATGTGTCCAAGCCTATGATGCCACAATGTTGTATCCACACCTATAGAATCTAAAGATATTGAATATTTATCATTACCAGTACATAAATACCAGTGATCCTTTAGTGACCTTCCACACCTTATGTGTAAATGTAGATATACAACCTTCACTTGCCAACTATCCTATTGAAATTAGATTTATTCTCAGATCTGTTATATGTCTCACCTCTTTCAGTAACCATTGGTTTCCATTATTTTGCTTTATTTTTACCTTACCCATTCCAATAATTTGACACAATTCATCATCACCCAAATAAACCAGTCCAAAATCACTTTGAACATAATATTGGAAATATTTCCTATGGGGTGTAGCATGAAATGAATCCCATGAATCTACTACCCAATATTCAGTAATATTATCTAAATAAATAATCAAAGCATATTGTAACACATCACCTACTACATTTCCTTCCTAATTTTTCTCTTGTTGTCCATTTCTTTATTTCTTTGGAGCTTTATAGTCTTTCTTCAGATGTCCTTTCTTCCCACAATTCCAACACTCTATCTTTCCTGATCTGGATTTGGATCTACCCTTTCTATAATTCTCTCGGTTCACTGAGGTCTTTCCTCTATCATTTTGTCTTCCCATGTTCTCCATGGTCAACACATTACCTGATGTCTCATCTATGCTTTTCTGTTTCATTTCATCGCTAAGGATAACACCAACAACATCATCAAATTTCAGAGTGTTTGAACCAAATACAGAGTTACTTACAGCCATGACCAAGTTGTTCCATATTTATGGCAATGAGCACAAGATTATAAGATCTCTAACCTCATCATCAAAGTCCACTTTTACAGAACTTAGATGATTAGTAACCGTATTAAATTTATTTAAATGGTCGGCAACAGACCCACATGTTGACATCTTCATATTAAATAATCGCTTCATTAGAAATACCTTATTGGAGGCCTAGGGTTTTTTATATAGTTTAGTCAATGCCTTCATCAGATCCTTTTTTGTTGTTTCTTTTGAAATATTGAAATCCATTGGCATTGCCAGGCACAGTCGTATCGTTCCCAGTGCCTTTCTATCAAGAATATCCTATTCTTTGTCCTTCATACTCGATGGCTACTTTGATTTTCCGCCCAACAGTAGGAAACGATCCTTTTAATATTGATAGTCTTCCATTTTCATCTTCCATAACTGGTAGTTTTGGTCATTAAATTTCTTGACCTTAAAATTTTCGTAGGAAACGATCCTTTTAATATTGATAGTCTTCCATTTGCATCTTCCATAACTGGTAGTTTTGGTCATTAAATTTCTTGACCTTAAAATTTTCATCTTCCACCATTGCTCTCACTCGAACCAAGAACCCTTTTTTCTTGCGAGTTACATTTCGCTTGGATACCAGTTGTCAGAAAAACAGGATTGTAGAGAAATAAAATAAAACAAATGTGGAAATAAAACATAGAAGATACACAATACAATAGAGACACAAATACACATGTTCACCAAGTGTGGGCTACGTCCACTAGAGAAATTGTCAGGTCATTGTTATATTATTATCCATCAAATGAAGGGATACAACCTATAGCATACCCGCTGCAACTTCCTCTTCTTTATATCACAATATTCTCTCTCAAAATATAATATTCACTCACATACATAGCCGCAATAGAATTCTCTCATAAAATAGGTTTTCCTTCTAGGGAAAAAAACCCTTACATAACTTCTACCGTCAGATCTGTGACCTTACAATGAATGATCCATATTGACTATGAAATTACAATATTTTACAAGGAAATTTTCTCAAAACTTTCTCTTTGGGGGCACTCCCCCTGAACCCCCACTGGGGGGGCTGCAAAAATTTTTGTTGCCCCCCTGATCTAGATGGATTTCTATGGCCTCCCACCTATTCCAACTAGCTCATTTTGGCAGTTTTTCAGTTCTGCAGTTTTTCCTAGTTTTTGGGTCCCTTACTTCCAGGGTCATTTTGAGGCCCTAAACAACATTTTTAGGGCTCGCCATAGTTAATATGTGTAGGGATATCCATAGGAAACATGTGTAGTCCTCGGATAGAAATTTCCAATGGGCTATCGTGTGCCTAAAATGGAGATCGTATGCAAAATTTACGACCCCGGGAAGTTGATGTACTAACTTACCCAAACGGGGCCCACATGACTTTTGGCACTTCATCTCCTAGGGTTAGGTTTTTGGATGTATAGGATTTTTGACATTCTTGTTTATTATAAAAAGGCCTTGAGAGCCTCAATGTAATCATCTTCTGGCAAATGAGCATAGTCGTCACATCTCTTCTCAGAGATAAGCCGCCACCATTCTAGCAAGCTTGTTTTCCGCTTCATTTTACAGTTTCAGCTTATTTCCTTATTGAATAGAAACCAGTTTTACTGTATATATATTATTTTGTGTTAAGCATATTTTGATAATAATATGTATTCATTTTTTTCTTCTCATAAAATATGGATCAGTGGTATTAGAGTGTTCTGCTCCTTGTCATTCTTAATGCATGTCCCCAACGATGTCAGGGTACAAAGAATTGGGTCTCGAGCTTGTTTCTCTTTAGGACAAAATCTCTCGCACGCCCAAGCGACCTCTCATGGCGGGAGAAAAGAAAGATGATAGGACATGAGATCCCTTCAAACTGTTGCTCGAGGAAGCCCTCACGCAACAAAGGAACGAGATGATGGATAGTTTTGCGCAAATCCTTCAGCGGCTACCAACATGCGACACATCTTCCTCAAATGGAGGAATCACCCCCTTCAAGGTACAAATCAACTTCGATATTCCTATATTTGAAGGTCATATAGATGCAAATGTTGTAGACAAATGGTTGAATCTACTAGAAGGGTATTTCTCTGTCCATAACTTATCGAATAGTGAAAATATTACTTTTTCACTCCTCAAATTCATTCCCCATGTCAAAGATTGGTGGGAAAATTTTTGTGAGCAGGATGAAACAGAGGAACCCTCATTATTTATAGTCACAGACACTTGGGAGTCCTTTAGGGATGATATTAAGGAACAATACTACCCTGTTGGAAGTTATGAAGACCTATATACAAAATGGACCACACTGGGGCAGGAAAGAGACCAAGTAGTGCCTGAGTTCACAAATATCTTACATACCTTGCGCACCAAGATGGGTATCAAATATTCTGAGATAAATCTGGTGATAAAGTATCGTGGTGGTATGCATAGATACATCCAGGCTGAAGTGGAGTTTATGGACATCTCATCCTTGGGTGCGGCCTACCGATATGCCGTCAAAATCGAGCAGAATCTCAAACAAAAGACGTGGAAAATTGGGCATGGGAACCCCTCATAGAAAAATCCAGGAAAGGGTGACCCCAACCAGCAAAACAAAGGATAGATCAAATGCGAACCACCTTAGAACAATCATTCCAAATCGCAAGCAAAGAACGACACCGGAAAGACAAATAAAGATATCAGGAAGTGGTGCAACTTCCATAATAGCCCCTGGCATAACATTATTGATTGTCGCTCAAAGAAGTCGCTAGTGGTTGAGGTGAAAGCCTCTGAATCAGATGTCGGTTCTGACTCTGAGTCAGAACCAGAAATGGGGAGATGAATCATTGATGCGGAACCCAATGCTACCATTGCTACCACCAAGCTACAGCCCGGTGAACCAGACAAGCTAGAGGAAGGTGAACGCCTTTTTCATTCACAGATGTGGGTGAAGGGTACCCTATTGCACTTCATCGTTGATAGCGATAGCCAGAAGAATCTCATCTCAACAGAGGTTGTCAAGCGACTCACCCTGTCGACAATGCCACACCTGCAACCCTACACCATTGGATGGCTCTGCCAAGGAAGTGACATCTACGTTAGCCAACAATATCTTTTGCCATACATAATCAAGCCCTTCAAAGGCGAGGTATTGTGTGATGTTTCCCCTCTCGAAGTTTCTAATGTTCTTTTGGTCCAACCATATTTATGGAAACTCCATGTTGTATATGATTCTAGGCCTCATAGTGTTATTATTACTTTGAACAATAAATTGTACAGGATACCGGAGGCAGTCCCACCTAGTGATATTTCCTTGATCTCTTCCAAGCAATGCAGGAAGGTCATCTCTCAGAAGGGGAAGTTTTTCTTCTTCGTGATTCGCTCTCAGAATGAGCGAAATATCGCAGCCACATCCAAGGTCTCCATGGTCGACCTCTCCACACAACAGAAGCAAGTGGATGAGGTCAAGGAAGCATACTTGAATATCTTCTCCTCACCTGTCGGGGTACCTCTGCACTATCAGGTCAATCACCCCATCGATCTAACCCCCGACGCATCGCTGCCCAATGGGTCAGTCTATCGCCGCTCTATGTTAGAGAATGAGGAGATCAAGCGGAAGATCCAAGAACTTCTCCACAAGGGGCACATTCATCCTAGCTCATCACCTTGCGGGATCCTAATCATGTTAGTACAGAAGAAAGATGGAACCTGGCGACTCTACATTGATTATCGGGCCCTGAATGAAATCACAGTGAGAAATCGGTACCTGATTCCCTGAATCGACGATCTCTTTGATCATCTCATGGGGGCCAAATACTTCAGTAAGATTGATCTTAACTCTGGATACCACCAAGTCTCGAACCGACTCCCAATAAAATAGACAGATGTATGGAATATCACCTTCAAGTCAAAGGAAGGTATTTTCGAATGGTTGGTCATGCCCTTTGGCTTGACAAATGCTCCAACCACTTTCATGAGGATGATGGATTATATCCTGCGACCATTCACCAATACTTTTGTAGTGGTGTATCTAGATAACATTCTCATTTACAACAAGACTTGGGAAAAACACTTGCAGCATATTCAGCAGGTTTTGCACACCCTACGGCATTACAAGCTATACGCCAACTTGAGAAAATACTTCTTCGGCATGGTCAGGGTCCATTACCTGGGCTACATCATTGATTAGCATGGTGTACATGTGGATCCAACCAAGATCCAATTCATCTGTGACTAGCCAGCCCCAACCACACTCATTGAGCTTCAGAGCTTCTTGGGACTTGCCAATTTCTACTACAGGTTTGTGTTGGGATTCTCCCATATTGCATGGGCCCTTGGCCAACTAACCAGGGGTGGTGGTAAGGAAAAATTTGTGTCGGTCCAGTCCCAACAAAAATAATTCGATGATTTGAAGCAGCGCTTGTGCTCAACCCCAATACTTTCACTATTTAACGTGCAACAACCCTTTGAGATTGAGATAGATGCTTTAGACTATGTTGTGGGTGTCGTTCTCACTCAGCACGACCACCCCATGGCCTATCATAGTGAGACACCATCATATGTTTTTCGTAAGTACCCTACTTACGACAAAGAAATGTACTCCATTGTGCAAGACTATTGCCAATGGAGACATTACATTCTTGGGAAGGAGACAGTCATCCACATTGATCATAATCCACTGCAGTTCACGCAGACACAAGGCAAATTGTAGAATGACCTCCATTATAAGTGGTCTACATATTTGCAGCAATTCCACCTCAACATCAAGTATAAAATGGGAAGAACCAATCGCGTCGTTGATTGCCTCAGCAAAACACCAATCGCAACACTCATCACAGTGCTAGACTCTTGCGGCCATGAGACCTCTGGATGGCCCCAACTCTATGAGACAGACCCAAACTTCACCACCACCTACCAAATGTTGGGCGCAAACACATTTGTCACTAATTTCCATCCTCTGGATGGGTTGTTGTGTCGTCTGGGCCATATCTGCGTTCCATCAAGCGAGCGAGTGAAGTTGATCTGGGAAGCCCACTACACTCGGGTGGCAGGACACTTCAGCGTCTAAAAGACAGTGGCAATGCTGCAGAAACATTTCTACTGGCCAAAACTTCAACATGAATTCAACAAGTATATTAGGTCATGCACTGCCTACGATATTGCCAAACCGACCACTAAGAAACAGGGCCTATACACCCCTCTTCCTACTCCTGATAGGCCATGGGAATCCATCTCCATGGACTACATGTTAGGCCTCCCTTCCACTAAGTGGGGAAATGACTGTGTTTTTGTGGTTGTTAATCGCTTTTCTAAAATGGTGATTATGGCCACCTGCAAGAAGAGCATCACAACAGATGTCATTGCCAAGATCTTATTTGAATGAGTCTGGGTACATTTTGGAATCCCACAAACCATTGTCTCAGATCAGGACATTCAATTTCTTAGTACATTCTGGTCGAGCCTCTGGTCACTACTGGATACCAAGATTAACAAATCCATGACCTTCCACCCCCAGATAGATGGTCAAACCAAGGTCATAAATCGAATGATCGTGCATATCCTGCGCATGTATAATTCCAAGCACCCTCACACATGAGATGTGAATCTTCCCTATGTCCAGCATAGCTACAACCGAGCCTTGCATAGCTCAACTGGCCACAGCCCCTTTTAGTTGGGGTTGGGATTCCAACCATTGGGTCCCGTAGATGTTGCACTACCCCTTGCGGTCACCTCAACCGACTCATCTCCTGCTTCAATTGAAGCTGACAAAGCCACCCAGTTCATTGAGCAGATCCAACACATCCACCAATAGGTTCAGGATATCCTACAGAAGTTCAATGACAAGTACAAGCAGCACCATGATCAACACCGGGTGCCACATAAGTTTCAGGTGGGAAACAAAGTTTGGTTGCATTTTTAGAAAGAACGCCTTATAGGACCCCATCGGAAGATTTTACCACTCTGTTATGGGTCGTACACTATCACCAAGGATGTGGGTGATAATTCTTTTGAGCTCAGCATTCCTCCTTTCCTTGGCATGTGCCCAGTGTTCAACATGGATCTCCTTCGACCTTATTTCCCACAATTATTGGACACATCAGAGATAGCAAAACAACTAACATCAATAGAACTCAACCTCGACTGGATAGAACAGACATATAGTGATCATATTATGGAAAAATAGGTCAAGGTCACTCTCCAGCAAAGGATCCAGCTTTATTGATTTGTCAAAGCAGGGCAACTCCTACACCAAGGCAAGTGGCTCACTCGGGGTCAAATTCAGCAGAAATTTCCTCATCTAATGGGGGCACTCAACGTAATGGAGAACATTGCTTCCTAAGGGGGGAGGATTGATCTAGATGGATTTTGGTGCCCTCCCACCTATTTCAACTAGCTCATTTTGGAATTTTTCCATTTCAACAGTTTTTTCCTATTTTCAGGTCCCTGACCTCTGGGGCCGTTTTGAGGCCCTAAACAACGATTTTAGGGCTCGCCATAGTTAATATGTGTAGGGATCTCTGCAGAAAAAATGTGTATTCCTCAGATAGACATTTCCAACGAGCTATCATGTGCCTAAAATGAATATCGTATGAAAAAGTTACAACCCTAGGAAGTTGATGTACTAAACTTACCCAAACGGGGCCCAAATGACTTTTGGAGCTTCATCTCCTAGGGTTAGGTTTTTGGATGTCTAGGGTTTTTGACATTCCTGTTTATTGTAAAAATGCCTTGAGAGCCTCATTGTAATCATCTTCTGTCGAATGAGCGCAGTGGTCACATCTCTTCTCAAAGATAAGCCACTCCCATTCTAGCAAGCTTGTTTTTCGCTGCATTTTACAGTTTCATCTTATTTCCTTATTGAATAGAAACTAGTTTTACTGTATATCTATTATTTTGTGTTAATCATATTTTGATAATAATTTGTATTCATTTTTTTCTGCTCATAAAATTTGGATCACCCCCCCCCCAATCAGGTAGTGGGGTCCAAATGCAGTTGAAAACAAGAAATTTGAATCAGGAAGATAATCAGGCTCCACAACCAACATCACATACATACGCAATTGTGCCCATTGAAACCAATGTACATGGACAAAAACCTGTATGAACACTTATGTATGGTTTTCGTGGTTTCTTCCTTCCTAGGCTAGATTTTCCAAAGTTACATACATTCCCTTGTTGAAATCACCAATCTCCTTGGTATAAGTGAAAACTCACTTATGCTAACTCCATCATGTCTCCACACACTATACACCATATGAAATGTCATAATGACATCTCTCCTTTATATGAAAATCTTAGGGGTCAACATAGAATCCCCTCCACAATTCAACATTAAATTAGACTTTCTTGTGGGTGTGAAGCCCTGACACAAACCTAAAAATCCCACCACCAAACCCATGAAGCCCCAGCTTCATTAGAATGGTGGTTTTATCCAAACAAAGAGTGTAATGTTATGCCCATGATGATTCCCACATGCCCAACATCTTGGGCATGTGACAATACCTTCTCAAAGCTACAAAAATCAACACTCCCTCTTAGAGAGGTAGGTGTTCTCACCACACTCCACAATCACCTGGTAATAGCTTTGTCTCCCACCTTGAGAGTAGATTTGTCTCACACACTAGATATACTACCATAGTTTCCCTCTAATCCACCTAATTGGCATCCCCCTCTGTCACCGAAGCAAATCCTTCTCTTCAATCTTTTTCAATGGCTACACCCTCAATCACTGAAGAAAATCTTGTTTTATGGCATGATTGCTTCCTGGAAGATACCTTGCTCCTAGAATCCTCCTGCTCCTAAGAATTATTCTTGGCCATCTCAACCCATGACACCCTCCTGGTAGTCTTCGAACATTCATGTCTCCCACCTAGACCTAAAGTTGGCTCCCACTGAGAGACTAACTCTCCCTATGAGCCTCCTAACTCCCTCTTAAATTGGACTCCCTCTGATTCCACTGACTCCCTCTAAAATCGGACTCCCTATGAATCCACACAACCTTTGGAGCTACCTAATTTATGTCCAATGTCTTCTACACAATCTTGGGAGGTTGATCCTCCCCACTTGATCCTGAGGGATGAATCCCTCTGAGCATTGGCTCCCTCTGATCATGTACCACTTGTGGAGCTACCTACTCCTCCTCATCTATCTCTCTTATCCTATTGGTCACAACATGCATAGGTTGGTCCCTCAGCCTATATACTTTTCCCTCTCTAACTCCAGGATAACTGATGTGCCTAGGATAGATCCTATAGGAATCCAATAACACTTGTCCATCCTGAAACAACACTGCATAGACTTACTCCTCAATCGTTGAGGTTGATAACACATTATTGGCACCCATAGCACATTTTCCACTCACAACACATCCCCTGACTCCATCTGGAATACCACTTCTCCATATCCATGTATTACATGATTGATCCTCATACCAAGCTCCTCGTACATACCTGAGTCGGAAATTGTGAATCTCATGAACAAATCATGTGTCCATGTCATGTGCTAGTGGTTCTCATTGTATAAGAACCATGCAATCATCCAAGGAAAGCATCATGCTTACCCAAGTCACAACCATCCAATGAACTTATGCTCAAGTCCATGATCCAAGTCACTAAAAACTCTATGTGTCTACGCACACACTGCAACTAAACCTCTTCCCTCTCTCTGAACAATCCTGAGTTGCAGATGGACAATCAGTCTAGTCCACTCTAGACCTCTACAACTCATCTCTGCAAGTATCCTCATCCTCTTGGATCAAATGCTTCATACACTGCCATACCTCAACAATGTACATCTCTCCATCCCAATGAAGACTCTATCTCTTCAACCTGACATACACATGAATCCATCTCATATGTGCCAAAGTACCTAAGTTGCACCCATTGAAACTCACCATGACAAGCCATTGGAAGTCCATCCACAATGTTGGAAACCTTCCACACAACATACTATTGTGATTCGGGCTCTCCACCAATCCACCAAAACTCCCAACCTGCCACACCATCGAGCTACAATATTCCACAACTCCTCGTCTAGACAGTATTCTCCATGTCTCAAACCAGAGACAATCTAACCTACTTCCACCTGCAACAACAATGTATATCCCTTTCAAAGCTAACTCCTCAACACTACTACAACTCCCTCTCATAGTTGTCACATGTGACTCGTCCAAACAGAAATATATATATATATATATATATATGCAACCACATGTAGAAGCTATGTGTCTCAACATGATCCTCTTGTATTCAAATCCCAAGCTCTGATACCATGTCAATTTTCACATGCAACTCTATGTGACTAATTTTCAGATATGAAAATTGCTTCCTAGTGAGCTAACAATAAACCCTAGTTGTTATCACTGAACAATTTTACACTGAAAATAATTGTCTTAAAATATATTCAGCGGAAACAACAAGATCATAGATGAATCATAAATACACATGAGACACAAAATTTATGTTTTGTAACCTTGTTAACTTCAGAAACTCTGAGGGAAAAACCATCCCTCCCAGCCAATACAAATCCAACAAAAATCTGAGGACAACCTTGTCCTCCAATAACACAAAATATTAGAAAACCAAACCTTAACAAATCCTTGGAAATTTCCTCTTCCCACAAATCTGTCGCAGACCACCTGTACAGTTTGTTGATGTCACATGTATTTTTGTTAAAGTCAACCTATACGGACCTTCTCCTGCCCAGAAACCATGTACGGATGTATGCAACTGACCCTTTTGTAACCCACGTACATATGTGATTGTGCCCACTACAACCCACATACATATATGATTCACCTTCCTCCAACCAGCGTACATACGTGATTCACCTTCCTTCAACCCATGTATATACATGATTGTTTCGATTACAACCCATGTACATGTACAAAAATATGTATGGACACTTCTATATGATTCGCTCGATTTCTTCCTTCCTAGGCCATATTTGTTAGAGTTACAAACATTCCCTTGTTGAAATCACCAAACTCCTTGGCTGAAGTGCAGACTCATTTATGCCAACTCCATCATGTCTCCACACACTCTACACCATATGAAATGTCACAATGACCTCTGATCCAGAATCGGATCCAGGAGCCTAACATGGCTCAAAAAGGCTCAAAAATGAAAGTGCTCAGAATTCGATGAAACCAGCGTCATTGCATCTGTCTCATTCTCCCGATTCCAGCCATATATTTACTTTGTCAAACTGGCTTCGTATGTGAAAGATATTGTATTCTGATCGAAAACCCAAACAAGCAAAAAACAAAAAAAAAGGGTTTGATTGTACAGTCCATACAGCTGACGTGGCAGCATCTGAAGATGACATGTGGCAGGTGACGAGGCGTATGGAAGATGATTAGACCAGTCAGAGGGTGACACATGTCACTATTGTAAGGGTGACACATGGCACATGCTTACATGGCAGGTACAGTGGCATGTTGACATGGTGGTACAGTTGTTGACTGGGCATGACTGGGCAAACACCTCGGCAGACATGTGGGTGAATCAGCATTGACACATGGCATCATTCTTGGTGAATGGAAAAGTGCCACATGGCCCATTCATGGGCTGCCACGTGGCACCCTATGGTTGGATTTCCGGTTATGCAAAATTTTGGGGTCTCCACCAGAGTCGAACCCCCAACCTCCACCGGGCTACGGACTAGCAGGACCGGGCTAACCACCCGCTCCACTGTTGGTTCTTAACAAACATATGGTAAATAAAATAGTTAAGTTTAATTAAAAGTTTATTTGGAGGTGGAAAGGGTTAGGGCTTAGCCCCAGACCGCGATTGCATTAGCCATCCCATACAACCCAGTGATATGTGGATAGGGCCCGGCCCTTGGTTCTCGGGTGGCCCCATACAACCAGGAGTCTATCCCAATAAACGTGAGGAAGTGGCTAAGTTGTTAGCCCTCGGTTCTATATATGCGCCCGAAGACCAGGAGCCAACCCGGACAGGGGGGCTAGCGTACAACAGGTGGAGCGCCTGGCCCTATGGCGCACTTCCATATGCCCAAGGGCGTGCGCCAAAAGGGGTTGCACACTATATTTAAATTTATTTGGGTTTTTAAACTATAAAAAATGGATTTTTAATTAATTTTTCCTGTAATTAATGGATTTTATCCATTATTGGGAGATTTTGAGCCCTATTTGAGCCCAAATTTTGGGAGGAAGTTGGGGATGGATAACCAACTTCAGATCTATAAAAACCAGGCCTGTTTGAGGCCATGAAGGACAGCCAGAGAAGAGTTATGCTAAAGGGAATCCAATCCAAAGCCATTTTTATGCAGGGAAGTTGTTGAGGAGCAGACGCTTGCGGGCCATTTCTGGGAGCTCCGATCATCCGTTTTGCGTGTCGTTTCTTTTGCTGGGTTCTAGAGATCTAGAAGAATATGACCAGATCAGTATTGTAGCCTAATGGAACTGCTGCGATGTACTTTTTGAGCTTTGAACAGAAATAAAGAAGCCTCCCCCACTGAGACAAAGGCCCGGAGACGTAGGCAATTTTGTGCCGAACTCCGTTATCAATTCTCTTGTGATGGTTTGTTGTTCTTATTGCTTCAGTTCAGAT
>JZKD02S0730298.1:0-30951 GCA_000966675.3 Picea glauca | reverse complement strand
CCTTACACACTTAAATGGATAAGCAATCATCATCAAATGCACATAACAAAGCAGTGCACAATCAAATTTGCAATTTCATCTAAGTATGTGGATGAGGTAACATGTGATGTAGTGTTGTTAAATGAATGTGGAATGGTCTTAGGTAGTCCATACTTATATGATCGTAAGGCAATCTTCTATAGGACAAAGAATCAATATCAATTAACCAAAGAAGGTCAAGATTATGTGGTTCATGCTCATCATGTTAAGGCAAATAAAACACTTCCAACAATGGAACAATTAAAGAAGTCAGTGCAAGAATAATTGTTTCAAATGAAGTAATCGATCTTAAGCAAGAACAAGAAATGATTGTTGAATGGAAAATCAATCATAAGTTGCTTCAAGATAAGCTCATGTCATGCAAATATTTCAACTATATCAGCTCATTTGCAGTCGTCTTTTTGATTCTATCATTAGTAATGTTGTCCACATGGATGATAGTGGCTTCAGTAAGATGTAACAGGGTTCAAATGGCTAACAATATGCTGTCAGTTGTCATGATTGTGTTACAGTTGATCTTGATGAGACAAGTGTACAGGACAGAGTTCAGAGATAGAGGACAAGCCGGGTGGCCTATCCCGAGCTTGTTGATTGGTTAGTAACCTTTTAGGGACCAAAAGGTCTTTTAGTGGGGAGGTGTGATCCAAAATCGGATCCAGGAGCCTGACAGGGCTAAAAAAGGCTCAAAAATGAAAGTGCTCAGAATTCGACGAAATCAATTTCACTGTGTCCGTCTCATTCTCCCGATTCCGACCATATATTTACTTTGTCAAACGTGCTTCGTATGCGAAAGATATCGCATTCTGATTGAAAACCCAAACAGCCAAAAAAAAAGGGTTTGACTGTATAGTTCGTACAGCTGACGTGGCATCATCTGAAGATGACATGTGGCAGGTGATGGGGCGTACGACAGATGATTAGACCAGTCAGAGGGTGACACGTGGCACAAGCTTACATGGCAGGTACAATGGCATGTTGACGTGGCGGTACGGTTGCTGACTGGGCATGACTGGGCAGACACATGGGTGAATCAGTGTTGACACATGGCGTCATTCTTGGCGAATGGAGAAGTTCCATGTGGCCCATTCATGGGCTGCCATGTGGCACCCTATGGTTGGCTTTCGGGTTATGCAAAATTTTGGGGTCTCCACCGGAGTCGAACCCCCGACCTCCACCGGGCTATGGACTAGCAGGACTGAGCTAACCACCCGCTCCACTGTTGGTTCTTAACAAACATATGGTAAATAAAATAGTTAAGTTTAATTAAAAGTTTATTTGGAGGCGGAAAGGGCTGGGGCTTAGCCCCAACCCGCGGTTGCATTAGCCATCCCATACGACCCGGTGATATGTGGATAGGGCCCGGACCTTGGTTCTCGGGCGGACCCATACAACCAGGATTCTATCCCAATAAACGCGGGGAAGTGGCTAAGTTGTTAGCCCTCGGTTCTATATACGCACCCAAAGACCAAGAGCCAGCTCGGACAGGGGGGCTAGCGTACAACAGGTGGAGCGCCTGGCCCTATGGCGGACTTCCATATGCCCAAGGGCACGCGCCAAAAGGGGTTGCACCCTATATTTAACTTTATTTGGGTTTTAAACTATAACAAATGGATTTTTAATTAATTTTGCCTGTAATTAATGGATTTTATCCATTATTGGGAGATTTTGAGCCCTATTTGAGCCCATATTTTGGGGGGAAGTTGGGGATGGATAACCAACTTCAAATCTATAAAAACCAAACCTGTTTGAGGCCATGAAGGACAGTCAGAGCAGAGTTATGCTGGAGGGAAGCCAAGCCAAAGCCATTTTTATGCAGGGAAGCTGTTGAGGAGCAGACGCTTGTGGGCCATTTTTGGGAGCTCCGGTCATCTATTTTGTGTGTTGTTTCTTTTGCTGGGTTCTAGAGATCTGGAAGAATATGACCAGATCAGTCTTGTATCCTTATGGCACTGTTGCGATGTACTTTTTGAGCTTTGAACAGAAATAAAGAAGCCTCCCCCACTGAGACAAAGGCCCAGAGACGTAGGCAATTTTGTGCCGAACTCCATTATCAATTCTCTTGTGATGGTTTGTTGTTATTATTGCCTCAGTTCAGATATGTATTTTGTATTATGGTTGTGATATATTCTCTCTTCTTCATCCTCTTTCATTCAGCTTCATAAATGGTTAATTAACACATGCAATTAATAACTCAACTACAGTCATTAAAAGATCTTTTCTGGATCAATCCTTCATATACAAGTCTTAGGGGTCAACATAGAATCCCCTCCACAATTCAACATCAAATTATACTTTCTTGTGGGTGTGAATCCCCAACACAAACCCACAAAGCCCACCACCAAACCCATGAAACCCCAGCTTCATTCCAATGGTGGTTTTCTCCAAACGAAGACTGTAATGTGATGCCCACGATGATTCCCACATGCCCAACATTTAGGAAACATGAGAATACCTTCCCAAAGCTACAAAAATCAACATCAATCAGGTCACTTATATCACAAATTGCATCACATATTACTTTTTCTTTCTTTAGTTGTTTAACTTCATTTGCGAGTTCTAACAAAAAATTCTCCTTTGCTAACAATTCTTGTTACAGTGATTCTATCAATTTGTCCTTTTGATCTTCAATTTTAAAAATATCATCCATAAATTTATCTAGTGATGTCAACTTTTCTTCTAATGTGTTGATGTGTTTTGTAGCAAAACTAACAAATTCATGATAGAGTTCATTATCTCGTGTCCTAAATTCTACAACTTTTCCAATTATGGATTGTTTTTGTCCCTGTAACTTGTCTATTTCTTGTAGAGCATTATCAAGATCTTATTGTAGTAGTTCAATTTCTTGTTTGGATGTTTGAATTATTTTTCCTCCTTTGCCCATTTTAGAACTTAATGCTCGCTTGTCTTAATCAGTCATGCTCACTTGTAATCACGCTAGCTTGCCAAAGAATAAACACAAACAATCGTGTGTCGGGTTAAAATGATCATGCACCCTTCTTTAAAAAATAATACAATGATTGTGAGGGTGTTGGGTACCACTGAACATGCACTCAAAATGTTCCACAATAACAACACTTGAAACTTTGTTCTCAAATAGAAACTCTTACAAGACTTCAATGACAATTTCACCTTTTTAACTTCAATGATATGCGTTGACTTTGACTCATCAACTTGGATTTGACAAAAGATTTATTACCTACTCAAAATACCCAAAATATTTCCACTCACACTTGACTTTGAATTGGACTCAATAAATCACCTTTCCATAACTTTACATTAATGCACTCTCAACAAGGCTATACTCTCAACCCTTATATCCTCTTTTAAGAGAACTTGACTTAATGTGACTTTGACTTTAAACCACATGAATTATAGCCTTTATCTTTGACTTTATACATTACTCAATTACAATACATTAATGCACTCTCAACGAGGCTATACTCTCAACCCTTATATCCTCTTTTAAGAGAACTTGACTTAATGTGACTTTGACTTTAAACCACATGAATTATAGCCTTTATCTTTGACTTTATACATTACTCAATTACAATAACCTTGATTTCATTGAACCCTTTACATAGCACAATCATTAGACTCAATAAAAAAACTTTGTGATTCTACTTTAAGTTGACTTGACTTTAGCTCCATTCATTAATATTCATTAATATTTTGACTTGACATTTAATATATATCTATTGGACTTCACTTATTTTTATAAACTACATGAACCTCTTATTCAATACAAGATACTCATCATTCTTTCTTTCAACTTTTCATTATATATCAATACCTCTCAACTCACATTTATCTTGAAATTAACTTTTGGGCACTCAGATTCTATAGAAATAATCACTCAAATCTAATAACCCAACAATTTTTAACTGAATTTCATACAAATATCCAAAAATCATATATTACCATGTAACTTTATTTACTTGTGAATATGCACCTTCTCTTCCCAACAAGCACGTGACTCCTAATTGGAAATGCATTTGAACGTTTGAATTTAAAGTCACATATCTTAATCAATGCATGTCTCTCTTTCCATTTTTTCAGCCACACAAATTGGATGATGGAAAAAATTTTATGTTTCTGATTTTTGCCTCCAACGAGAATTGTCATTGTACAACAACCAATGAGAAACTCATCCATCTTTCACCAAATCACCTCCTTGACAACTCGCCATGTCACATGTTCGAATCCCAAAATCCCCAACTTCTTTCCATCTTCACCAGGCGTCTAAATGGTTTCTAGAGGCTCAACAAATCCATCCCCAATGTTTACACCATTCCCAAAACTGTATGTTCAGGCAAGGTGGTGATTAAGTGATGTAGAGTTGAACTAAGTCGGGATAAATCTTGTTGATGCCACTGCTCATTGGTACATCGATTAACCTCTTGAAGAGCTTTCGCAACTTAGGTTCCTTCGATGAAGCATATGCATTAATGGATGGACGTGTTGGCTCAATTACATACCATATCCACCTTCTATCTCGACTTACTTATTCCGATCATAGAAAATATAGGACTGCTCTTAATTCTCACGAAAATCGCTTGGGCAGCAGATCTCCACGGTGGCCTCTGAAGTTTGTTCTCGTGCAGCATATCTCCACAGTGGAGGATACTCTTCTAATGGACCATTACTGATTCTCAATCTGGATCTACTACTGTATATGGAATGGCCCTTGCATCTTGATCTACACCTATGACAGGAAGGAATGACGAATCTAATCCTTTTAATCGATATAAAACTGATACCGGTCCAACCAAAACCTTTTGAACTGCTTCTTCTCCTAGTGCTAGTAAGATTCAATCAACAGTACCTGGAATTGAATATGTCGATGGCGTGTCACATTGTTTCCTTTCTCCATCAAAGAACAATTGCATCGTGTGCACATAGCCCCTTAATCGGGTAACTCTCATTCTTGGGATTTAGAAAGATTTTCCAGTTGAAAACTCTCACAAAATTCTCACAACCTCAACAACTCTATCGCTCTGATACTAAATGTTGGTTTAAAGAGATGCAGAGAACAAATATTAGCACAAATAAAAGAAATACCAATATACTCACAAAATCACATTTTCTTCCATGTACAATAACAATAATCTCTCTCACACTAATGCATTCATGAGGCCTCATAATATAACATTGAGGTGATTACAACAAGATCTCCAATATAGCATAACGATTTCCATAACTCTCTCTAGATCTCCATCCATAATTTCACTCATTATCCTCATCTTTAGAATTCTAGGATAAATCTATTTTCATGAACAATAATTTATTATATCATAAATATGAAATATTCCTCTAGCTATAAATTTTCATCTAGCTAGGTGGTAACTTTTATATTCAATACAACCCTTCCAAAGATAGCTTGCACTTAATTTGTTATTTTTTCCAGTATTTCCTTAGGAGTATGAGCTAATGTGTGCCAGAAAACGGGAATGGTTGGCTTCAAGGGAAGATTTTATCATAATAAGTCTATTGCTTCTAGAGATCCACCTATTGCACCAAAAAGAAATTCTCTGCTCAATCCTGGAAAGTAACCACCTCCAATCTTACTTAACATAGTTATTGGGTTTTAAATTGTATTCATTGTATTTTAAGCCTCTTTCAAAACCATGATGTTGGAAAGAGAATTTTTTTCTATCATGTTAAATAAATTATTATCCAAGAATATAATGTTGAATTTTCCATATTGATCTCCATACTAGTGGTAGTATAATATAAATCAAGGATCTCTTTTAGAGTTTGACTTTCCCTCACTAAGACTAGACCAAATAATATGATGTCATCAACAAAAAGAAGATGGGTAAGTGAGACACCTCTCCCAGTATGTGCCCTTTTTAAGAGCTTGTGCCTTATTGCATCATGAATTACCCTACGAAGACCTTCTGCCACCAACAAGAATGGATAAGGGAACACAAGACACCCTTCTCTAAGCCCCCAAGAGGGTTGGAAGAAATGGGAAGTTGAACCATTGATTAACACAGAGAAAGAAACAAAAGTCACACATCCCATAATCCACCTATCAAGGGGAGGGACAAACCCAAATGTATCAAAATAAGTCTTAGCTAAATCCATGAGACCATGTCATAGGATTTGGAGAGATCTTATTTGATAACTAAGGAAGGTTTATGTAGTTGTTTAATAGAATGAAGGCCTTCTTGGGTTGAACCAACTACTTCATGAATTAGCCTTCCTTCTAAGAACCCAAATTGTTCATGTGAAATATATCTCAATAAAAATGGGCTTCATCTTCATAGAAATAACATTGGAAATGATCTTGTACACGCAGTTTTAGAAGGAAATTGACCTCAAACAATCAAATTTCACTAGACAGTCCTTCTTAGGTATCAATGCAAAAAATGTTGAGTTAAAATTAATTGGTACCTTCCCTTCCCATATTACCTCCTCCATGGATCTTAATAGGTCATCCTCAATGAGGTCAAAAAAATCCAAGTATAACTCCACAAGCCTACCCATTAGGCCCTGGACTCTTATCCTTTTGGAAGGAATTCAAAACCCCCAAAATTTATTCTTTAGAGACTTCTTTGTACATTGCCTCATTATCCTCTACTTCCACCATCCCAGGAAAGTATTGGATCACCATCAATATTTCCCCTAGATTTTCTCTTTCAGGGTCCTTGTAGATGTTTGAGAAATGATTAACTCCAAGGCCTTCTAGTCTCTGAAAACCTATGATTCTCTGATTATCCTTATCTAAGTGTTCCTAGATAGTATTTTGACTTTTCCTGTAATTGGCATATTTGTGAAAATAATTTGTATTATGGTCACCCAACTACAACCAAGTTGCTCTAATTTTAATCCTACAATATTTTTCTTGATCTAGAAGAAGCTTATTCTCCTGAATTTCCAATCTCTTAATCTGACACAAAGACTCTTCATTAAAAATACCTTCAGGGTTTTCATTATATAACTGGGCCAATTTCTTCTTTGACTCCCTCAATAACCGATTCCTTGATTTGTACCTCTCATATGCCCAAGGAAAACTTTTTCTTTCACAAAGTGAAGGGACTTGGTAGACTATGCACATGTTGAATCCTCATAGTAGATATCTTAATTTCTCCAAGTTGATTTAACAGGATCTTGAAAATTATCCTCAACTCACCAAAAATGCTTGTATTTAAAGGGAGCCTTAGGTTTTTCTTCCCCAAGACTCAATTCTAGATAAACAAGAAAATGATTTGAGCATATCACCATATCCACCCAAGTTTTGTAGTTGGAGAATTTATCCAAGAGAGAATGGTGTACTAAGAACTGATCTAGACATTTAGAGACCCCTACCTCCCCAAATCTATTGTTTGTCCGGGTGGGTTTATCCTCAATAAACTCCACATCCACCCACACCATAGATTTAAGTTTATCCACAAAGAAGTCATCCAATCTATCAAGTCATGTTGAAACACCCCAAATTTCACCTTCGTTTAGAGTAAAATTTAGATCTCTCCCTATGATAATATTGTCAGCCTTTATCCATTGAGTATTACAAATTTTGGACCAGTAATCCTTCCTTCCCTCATAGGGACCATATATATTGAGTGGGTTTAACACCATTATGATACTATTGCAAAATAATTCAGTAGACAGAGCTGAATTTACATCAAACAAGTCGATTAGGGTTATCTTTGTACACCAACCAATTATTAAGCCACCCAAAAATCCTTTTAGTGTCTAGAGAAACAAACTTTGAATCTGTGAAGAGTTTTTTCAAATCCCTAATCAATATATCCCCTTTACCCATAGACTCATGAATGAAAACAACCTCTAGGGAGTTCAGAGTGATGAACCTTTTGAGGGCCAATTTCTTGGCCTAACCCCCTAAGCCATGTACATTCATAGAGAGGAGTTTCATGAAAGAACCCTTGAGGGGGACTTCTATACTCTAAGAGACACAAACAAGAGTCATTGTTTCCCATGGTTAACCTCTTTAATGGCTTGCACTTGTGCATTTTTAATAGATTATTTTTCCCCCACCTTAGGACCTTCCAATTCTTTATGGTTGTCAAAACCTATAAGGTTGAGAGTCTTGTGAAGAGGGTCGAGGCATGAGATGATAATGACCAACCCCCCTATTCTAAAGAGAGGTGGATTCAATCCCTCATAGGGACCATATATATTGAGGGGGTTTAACACCATTCAGATACTATTGCAAAAGAATTCAGTTGACAGACCTAAATTTACAACAAACAAGTTGATTAGGATCATCTGTGTACACCACCCAGTTATTAAGCCGCCAAAAAATCCTTCAATGTCTAGAGAAACAAACTTTGAATCTATGAAGAGTTTTTTCAAATCCCTAATCAGTATATCCCCTTTACCCATAGACTCCTGAATGAAAACAACCTCTAGAGAGTTCAGGGTGATGAACCTTTTAAAGGCCAATTTCTTGGCTTGACCCCCTAAGCCCTGTACATTTATAGAGAGGAGTTTCATGAGGGAACCCTTGAGGGGGACTTCTCTACTCTAAGAGACCCAACCAAGAGTCATTGTTTCCCCTCGTTAACCTCTTTAATGGCTTGCACTTGTGCATTTTCAATAGATGATTTTTCCCCGCCTTAGGACCTTCCAATTCTTTATGGTTGTCAAAACCTAACCCCCTATAAGGTTGAGAGTCTTGTGAAGAGGGTCGAGGCCTGAGATGATAATTACCAACCCCCCTATTCTAAGGAGAGGTGGATTCAGAAAAAGAATCATTTGCAGAATTATTTCAACCCCCTACCACTAAATCTAGATCCCGGGAAAGGATAACAACCAAAGGTTTTTCCAAAAAAGAACAACCCTCCCCAAAGCATGGAGGACGAATGACATCCCATGTGCCTTCTACAACCTATTTAGAAATGTGATTAGAGACTAAGGAATCTCTCCCCTACCATCATCCTTAGAATCCAAAATAAAAGGATACACGGGACTATTATTATACATACACGGAGTCTGCGCACATTTTTTCCAAAGAGTGTCGATCTGCTCTAGTTGTGAAGGAGTGAAGTCGATATCCCCAACGATTGCAAAAAATCTCCCCTATTTTACTATGACACTCGACCTTCTACAATAAGTGTGATGGACATGTCCCCAACCCTAATATCAGCACCCTCTATTTTGGAAATTGTGTCCACCTTCACCTTACCAACCCTATCATCCGCAGGTTTCCCTTCTGATTTCTACTCAACCCTCAAAAGAAGAGGGATTTGTATTTGAGGGTGCCTTTGAACCTCATCCTACGACATTTACATCATTCGATTTCCCATCTGAAGTTTCCTCGGCCCCCATCGGAGAGTTAGTTGAATTTACACGAGCCACCGAAACCTGATCGTCCAATATGCCATCATCCTTCTTCAACGATATCTTTTTCTGCAAAGATTTGGAGAAATCCTTGAGAATATGCCCATAAATATAGAAATGTGTGCATCGAAAAGGGAAATTTTGGTATTCCAATACCTGAGTATGTCGTAGTTTTCACACAATGATATCCATAGTCTCAAAAAGGCCCTTACTGACATCTATTTCTACCAAAATCAGAGCTAATGAACGCACGGTGCTACTCTTATAACTATAATCTGCCAAAATGAACTTGCAAAGAGCGTCTCCTATGTCCTTAAGGGTGCGGTCCAACCAGAGCTCCATGGGAAAATTTGGCAATTTTACCCATATAGGTGAGGTATTCTGAAACTCGACTTGAGCATAAAAACATGGGTGACACAATTTTAAGGATAGAAAGGCACTATCAAGAAACCAAAGAAACCAAATACCTTTCAGAACTTTTAGTGCAACTTTCTTTTCCCGAAAAATGAAACCCATCCAACTATTGGCTAGTATATGAAATATCGCTCCTAGCCAAGGAACCCCTTCCTTTTGATCCCATCCATTCAAACTACCCATACTGACTCTAAGTCCAAGGGACTTCCCCGCTAGGGTTTGCCCCATGAGAAACTTTATTTTCTCAACACAAATGTCATCACCAACAACTAGTGATACTCCTCCTCTATGATACTTAATGATATTTCTCTTTTGTTTCCTTTTTTTTTATCCATGGAATCCAATAGTGACCTCCATCTAGCTCTTCCACCAAAATCCTAGAGCTCACATAACCTTCTCCTAGGTCTCCATATTTCATCCCCTTACCAGATTCAGTGTGAGAAGCCACCAAGTCGACTATGGTAGAGGAAACTTCCATGCATTTTTTGGTGTCTTTACTCACCACCTTACCCAGAAGTGAGATCTCATGTGAAGATGGTGCAATGTCGTAAGGTGAAACGGATGGCACTATCTCCTCCACCTTCCTTCCTTGACGTGTTGTCACATCTCAACGTACCAACCCCAAGCTAGCCTGCGAGGAGGTTACAAACCTCATCTCCCATGCTTAATAGATATGGAGTTAAGATGGATCTAGGTTGATATAATAATTCCAAAAATGGATTTGTACAACCATCTAGTAGCCATTAACTGCAATTATGAGAGCATTGTGAACACACACTTCCATAGGCTAAGTATAATGGAGTGTGTAAAGAAAAAATAAGATGAGAAAATGGAGGGATAATGGAATAACTAGCTTAATAAAGATGTACAACTTTCATTTTAAAAAACAATTGCATTTGCAATATAAAACACAAATTAGTGATTGAGATGACATTTAACTTTTATAATTAATTTGTAAAACATTATTTTACAATTTCCTAATAGCGATTCCATAAAGTTAGTTTATAATTAAAAAAAATAAATTAATTGTATTATTAAATTATAAATATTTCAAAGTTGGCTCTCCAAAATTATTACGAATAAAATGTTTCAAATACTATTATTCTAGATCATTACAAAGAAAAAATAGTGTTAAAATTAATTGTTGTTTGTTTATTTACTTAAATTGTTTTTTCATATTTCCAAGGAAAATATTATGGGAAAAATTAAGGGATATTTTTCCACATTTGTGCATGTTGGCATAAACTAAATCATCTTAACTAAAAAGGATTTGAATTAGTCACATGTTGGCACAGAACTAGCCAAATACCCAACAACATTGGTGTCAATCGGTTGAGATAACCCCTTAAACTAACTTAAAACGTAATTTCATTCAAATATACAACATATGTTTTATTTCTTCAACCTCATAATAAAAACTAAACTCCAAACACCTCTATGTGTTTTAATCCTCATGTCTTCTAGACCTTAGTTAATGCACATCATTTTAATTCCTAAGAGAAAAGATATAATATTTTTCCTCATGGAGGTCAAGGAAATTGTTGCACATATCTTTTTTTTGGTCTTTACTAAACCAATTATAAGATCCAAGAGTCAAATTATTTGTTACTACTAATACATATCTTCCATTTTCCCTCGATAGTTTGTATGAGTCCAAATTTTCTATTAAAGATGAGTATACAATTGTATTTGATAATTGTGATCATTATATGGTATTGGCCCAAATATTTCCCCATAACTTAGTTATAACTCAGGCATCAATAAATTATGAAAGAGAAGTAAATATTCCAATCCACGTCATTACAAGAATTCACCCCTACTAAAAAACCACTTTCCAATGAGAAGATCAATATATTCAAAGCTTTCAATGTTTTACGAATGAGGTTAAGACCTAAAACCTCAAATATGGGACCAAAAACCTCAAATATGGGACCAAAAGCCCGCCCAAGTAACCACCAAAGTGGTCCAAAATGCCAATAAGTCTTGTTTACATACTCAACCATCTCCCCTTAAATAGAACTTCAAGGGACTAAAATAAAAATTACATCTCAACATCCTCATTAATTTCTACTCATGTAGGGATACAAAAGTGACAAATGTTAACAATCAAAACCTTCCCATAGTGAGGTACAAAAACACTCTCTATGAAGATCCCATATACAAAACTAAGATACAACCATGTCTTTTTATGGAATTCCCATCTCATGTAACTTCCATAGAAAACAATGAAGCAATAAGAGTAGATGGTATGGGAACTCAAAATCCCTCCATGTTGTCAAATATAGTCACCATGTTATCATACGAATATAGTCTTCAAAACAAAAAAATATGGAAAAGAAGCTCATGACCATCCTCTCATGATAGTCAATAAGGCTCACAAGTGTTCCCTATTGCATGCAATAAGATGTTATTCCCATCAAAGGCACCAAATGTTAAAATAAAAATTAGAATATTGTATTTCAAAACTTGTATTCACATGAGATACCTTGTGCACAAGATGGTTTTCCATAAAACATGTCGGTAAAGCTTAACATGCCAACAAATACTACCATAAACATTACCTGGGAATATTGTTGTCATAGTCAATCAATCATAGGGAACAATTAGGATTGTACAGATCTACAATCAATGATACACATCAATATGAACTTCTCAAACCTATGCTTAAATGGTGCCATGACCAACCATCAATCCAACCACAAGAATCCCTAGTAGTCAAAATTAATCCAAGGTTTTTTCTTTGATATCTCTTCTCTAAAGATCTATAGGAAGATTCATTTCCATACCAAGAGGAATTTCAAAACTTGGGTGCATTTTGTGCATCAAAATTATTAGGATGTTAATACGGTTGAGATGTCAATGGAAAAGAATGTTGTTCCTATTGAATAGAGAATGCAAGGGTTAAACGTATGGTTTTAATGCTCACCTAAAGCCACAAGCCAACCTTATTGTATTTATTATGCCCATGAACCTACCTTTGTGGAACACCTTCTTAGTGTTATTTTCAACTATTTTAGGCTAAGGCCAACCAAGTCAAATATCCATGGGACTAGTGCCTTACCTCTTGGATGACATTTAAATACAACATTCGTCATTTCTATTATTCTCTTGAGCTATTCATTCATTATCATAAACCTAAGGGCAACTTCTCTATATTACACTCTCTTTGGCTATTATAGTTCTTTGTTTATGGTGTGAATCTCTCTCATTGGCACACTTATGGTTATGGCTATGGTTCTTTATTTCTAAGTTCTCTTGTGATCTATTTCTAGCACTCTAGTGTTGTTTTGTTTTTGTTATCACACTTTTTTTAGGATAAGATTTTTCATGATTGGTTCACCTTCGATATATTATATCTTGTGATGCATGGTATCGAAGATAGTGTGAACCTATCTCACCCTATCTAGTGTTGTTCTTCTAGCGTTTAATGCTATTTTTTGGGACAACACCTTCTTATGATTTCCCTATGGATTTTCTATGTTTTAACCCTTTTATAAGACCAAACCACTCCTTTACTTTTTCAACTAAAATTATTGTAAATTTTCTGAAGTGTATTGTCGATTTCTAGAAGAAGTTGGTTTTCTAGGGTTTTTTAGTACCAGTGCACTCTCCTTTGTTCTTGCAGTAGAAGTCTATTGAAAATTTATATAAAATGTTGATATGATTACCTTTTCAATGCGTAAAGTTGATTTAACATATATCTATGTAAAAGGGTTGTTTGCCTAATTCAATGTGGAAAAGTATCATGATCGCATAGATAAAACGATTGGTCTTATTCAACCTAGAGGATTATGGATGTGCCTAGAAAACTATTTTCCTCCCACCACTTATGATAGCTATAATATTAAATGTTTGAAGAAGGATTAAGCTCTAAATATCATCACCCTATTTGTTGAGTTGAATTTGATTCATCACACCAATGACAATAAAAGTGCAAAAGAACTCATGGATACCTTCTATAAACTCTTTTGGGTGGTGAATACTACTCGAATCAATAGACTTGAGACAAATCTTTCAAAATCTAAAGATGAATGAATTCAACAACATTTAGGAGCATATTTTAAGGTTCAAGAACCTAAAAGTTCATATCATCACTTCCAGTGGCAAGTCAAAAACATAGTCAAAATATGTATGTATTCTTTTGAATAATCTTTCCCTGGCATTCAAGTCTTTTGTCATTATTTTTATAGAATTCCTCTACAATGTATCTTTGATAATAAAATACAACATCAAATAACCTTGAGGAATACAAGAGAATCCCCCCCTTGGGAGCCCATCCAAAGGATACCTCGTCCCATTATAAGCATGGTGTTAAGATGGAAAACTTAAGATCCTCTAAGAATAAGAATCACATATCCACTCATTGTCATAAGAAGGGTCATGCCTTCAATAATTTTCTCCTCTATCTTAAAAAAAAAATGAATATTTTGCAAGGCAAATAGTTGACAACGAGTTTTAGAAGAAAATGATATTCTCGCAATACACATTTGGTTGTGCACTATGCATATATATCTTCCTCGTTTTGATAGGAATGGATTGTTGATTTTGGAGCTACTAGACACATGACCAAGCACCAACATATTCTTTCAAATTAGAGATAGGAACACCTCGGGGAGAAAGTGATTATCGATAACTCAGGTTACCAGTATTAGGTTGTGGCAATGTCATCATCGACAATGCCAAATTTGGAGATGTTCTCAAATGTTCCTAGAGTTGGACTAAATCTACTTTCTATATACAGCATCACACACGCCAATAAAAATGTGTATTTTTCATCAAATAGACGGGTCATGAAGGATACACTGATCACTTTAGGGTTGGTGCCTCTAGATATTGTGATGAATATGATCACATGTATAAACTAGGGAAAGATCCTTCCTCCTTAGCTCAAAACAAGTTTATTACAATGGTAATCAATGTCAATGACACTAGTATGTTATGGATAGTGTTGTAACCCTTGAGATGTTTCTGGCTCGGAAACTATGCCAAGGCATCCATTAATTTTGATTGATTTCTTCTTAAGTTGATATGTCCTAAAACAAAATGTTTCATTGATTCACTTCAAGACTTAATTACTAATATTCAATACTTTAACAATCAAATTTTGAGGGCACCATTTCAATGTTTCAATCAATTAAATATTTTAAGAGATGAGAGAAGAATTAAGAAGAATAAATATGATAGTAAAATAATGTATCTCCTAATAAATATTATTTTACTTCTCAATTAAAATAAATTATGCAGAATATGTATCTGAACTAGGAATATAAATTGAACAGAAAGGAACAATTTGTTTATATTCAAAAAGGTATAGTAAAAAATAAGCACAAGTCCGCTTAATACTCACAGTATGTTGAAGAAATTTGTAGCTTTAATGTTTCCTTTCATAGTTGAAATAGTAGTAGTTGTACTAAATTATTACAATTTCAGTAACATATACATCCAAGAGTGAATTTATGAAAATGGAAACAACATAAAAGAGAGAAATTGCATGAGATGAAACAAAAAAAATTGAATCACTCAAAACCTGCCAAAATTTTATTAAAGATTTGTCTTCCTCGGGCCCAAAAAGTTCCTCTTCTAGTTTGTATTCTTCCTCCTTTTATAATTAATGGGAATTTGTTTAATTCCTTGATATTTCTGAATGTTGAGCCTTTCCTAAAAGATTACAACTTTTTCTATATCTATCCCTTTAACATTTTTCTTGACAGAGATTTGTTAGGAAAAACAATTGTTTAAAATTGTCTCTTCCTAAGAAATCTCAGTCAAGATCATGTTATTGATCAAAAACAACATTTCAATCCCAATAGAGATGAGCAATTCTCCTATTTTACATGCCTATTTAAAACTCTGTTACGATTTGATCAAATATGATCTTTATAGAAAAATACTCAATTCTCATGATTAATAATTATTCATTTTGTACTTTGATTGGCTATAATAAATAGAGATCCCCCTACGTGTCATGGATAAATATATATGTGTCATCATTTTAATATGATTAAATATTTCCAATCATTATGTAATCTCAATCTTTCACGAGTGATAAGACCTTCATATAACCCGATGTGATAACTAACTGGAGCTTATGTTGATGATAGAGACTTTAACTGTTGGAATTTTGGTGAAATAATTAGGTATGATTGTGCTTAAAACGTGACAACTGATATTTGGTTGCGAAGTGTACTTTTGATGATGTCAACTGGTAGAAATAAGTCCCAAATTGGACTTATCATACCCTTCATGTGCATAAACTTGACCTTTCACATGCCTTTGTTTCAATGATCTGGCATAGCTTGGAATATTTTTAGTCGTCGAATCAAATCACATTTTATTGGACATGCAGCAGGCTCTGATTCAATGACACATGGAATACATTGATTCGTAGGTGTCGTTGTTATAAAGCATGATTTGTTTTTCTTCTTGTTGTCATCATTTGGGACACATGTCGTGTCTGCATTGATTGTGGGGGGGTTATGTGTGGTTATACTAACCATAGGCGAGGGGTGGGGGTGCAATTATCAGATGTGTGACACTTCACAAGGATTTTAACCTTCGTTAAGTTTCACGACCCCCCTCCCTTTCGTTAATCATCGAGCACACGGGGGGGTGCAATTGGTTGTGGAACATTGGTCTAAAACATCGGGTGTGCGATCATTTCTTCAATGAAACATGCCTTTTATTAATATAAAACATATAATAAATATAATAAAACTATATTTATTATTAATGTTTCTACTAAACTTTAATAATAACATTTTATTTAACAAAACTTACACTCAACTAATAAATATTTAAATAAAAACTAAATCAAACTAATTTAAACAACTCACAAACCTTGAAAAACTAAAATGTATCAAACTTCTATGATATTTTTTAAACTAAGATAATTCTAAATTTTATTCAAATATTGTTTACAAAGTATAAAAACCTTAAAACTTTAATAAAACCCAACTTCATTATACATTCAAACTTTATTTCTAAATTTTAACAAAAATTTAAAAATTTTGTTACAATAGATAGACCATACCAATTTTGGATCTTTGTGACATATGAGCTATCTATATATTATGGATAACTTTCCACACGGATTACCACCTAATGGTGTTTGTGAAGGATGTGTATTAGGGAAACACCGTGTTCTTTATTGTAGCTTTGAGAGGTATTCCCACAAGAGGCCAAGGTGTCATGCATGTGGGAATCTTTGTTGGCATCAGTTTAGCCTTTCGTTTCAGTGAAATTGGCCTAGAAATGAGGCTAGGGCCAATTGGGAAATTTGATGGGATTTGTGGGCTTGTAATGGGGTTCCACACCCACAAAAGGAGATTAAAATATTCTAATTAATTGTTGAGTTTAGAAGGGGTGCCTAAACTCACTCATTAGACTTGTATATAAAGGAGAGAGGTCAATGTGACATTTTCGCATTGTGAAAGGATGGAGTTAGCATAATTCAGTGACCACTTTTGCTAGGAGGCTTGGTGATTTCAACAAAGGGAAATTCTACAATGGTGGAAAATATGGCCTAGGAGAGAGGAAGCCACAGAGAGAGAATCGTATGGAGGTGTCCATACAAGTTTTATATACTTGTATGTGGGTTGTAGTGGGAACACTCATGTATGTACGCAAGTTGCAGTAAGCTGAATCATGTATACGCGAGTTGTGGTGGGAACAGTCGCATATGTATGTGGGTTGCAGTAAGATGAATTGCATGCAGCGTTTTTCTAGGCAAGAGCAGGTCTGTACATGTTGACATCAACAGCAGTGCAAGTGACATCAGCATGTCGTACAGGTGGTCTGTAAAATATTTGCGGGAAGAGGCAATTTCCAGGGATTTGTTCAGGTTTGGTTTTCTGATATTTTGTATTATTGGAGGACAAGGTTGTCCTCGTATTTTGGTGGATTTGTATTGGTTGGGAGGGTTAGTTTTTCCCTCGGAATTTTTGAAATTAATAAGGTTACATATCAAAAATTTGTGTCTCATATATGTGTTGATGATTCATTTGTGATCTTGTTGTCTCCGCTACATATATTTTTAGTCAATAATTTTCAGTGTAAAATTGTTCAGTGATAATAGATAGGGTTTTATTGTTAGTTCACTAGGAAGAAATTTTCATATCTGAAAATTAGTCACATAAGATTGTATGTGAAAACTAATATGGAATCAGAGCTTGGGATTTGAAGAGAAGGGGATCATTTTGAGACACATTGTTGGCTACAACAATGGAAGAGTGTTGTTCTTATTCTTTTTCTTGTTCTTGTTCTTGTTCCGGGTAGGTCAAAATGGTGAACGCATTAAAGCTCGAGGACAGGTTGGAAGGGGAAACCAACTTATGAGCTTGGAAGGAAAGGGCTCTTTTTTTGTTGGAAGAAAATTACCTCAAGGAGTATGTTGAGAGTGTGGTTGCAGCTCCTACTGATCCACAAAAATTGATAACACACAAGAAGAAAGAAGTGAAGGAAAAGAGGGTCTTGCTAGAATCCATGAAGGATCACTTGATTCCTCACATTGCTTAGAATACATCTGCCAAGGATATGTATGATGCTTTGGTGGGTCTATACCAAAACAAGAATACATGCAGGATGCTACATTTGAAGCACCAGCTTCAAATTGTCAGAATGACCAGTGAGGACACAGTTGTCAGCTACCTATGAATATCAATCAAATCCAAGATCATATTATAGATATTGGCGAGACAATACGGGATGTTGAGTTGGTGAATGTAGCATTAAGAGGTCTTCCCCAGTCTTGGGAAACATTTGTGTATGGGATCTTTGCACGAGACAAGTTACCAGACTTTTATAGACTATGGATTGATTGTATTCGGGAGGAGACTCAGTTAGTGTCCAAGGATGATATGGATGGTATGGTGAAGAGTAGTAGTGATGAGAACTAGGCCCTTGTAGCCTGCACTAGGAAGGACAAAAGAGGTTATACAGGCAGAAGAGGTTATCCTAGGAGAAGGGATTCTCCCAAGAGAGAATCATCTCCAGAGCCGAGACGGAGGAAGGATCTTAGTAAGATCAGATGTTTTGAGTGTCATGACTTTGGGCACTATGCTTCATAGTGTCCACACCAGAGAGGAAGGGGTAGAAGGTAGCAAGCATCGACAACAGAGGTTAATGAGGTTGCAGACAGGTTTCAGAGAGAGATCTTGTTGGTATCTATCCTTTTAGGTACAGTCTTCAACATGGGGACTTGGTTGGTGGATAGCAAAGCATATTTTCATATGACATGTGTGCGAGAGTTATTTGACACTTTTATAGAGACTAGCTCAGACTTGTGTGTGTAGATTGGTACGTGATCCAAGCATGCTGTATGAGGATATGGTATAGTATCATTTCGATTGGAGTGTGGAGAGGTATTAAGGGTGTCAAATGTGTTATGGGTGCCATAACTCATGAGGAGTTTCCTCTTAGTCTCATAGATTGATAGCAGGGGCTATCACGTATTATCGAGATGGAAAGGCGTTGTTTGTTCCCAGAAAAACTAGCTTTAGATCAGCAGTGTTCTTTCGAGTTAGGGAGGGAAACCTATATAGGATGAGGATATATCTTATGCATGCCATAACCAGAAGAAGCAAAGAGATAGATGAGGATCAGGTGGCTCCATCAGTGGTGAGGCAGGTAGTTCCACCAGTGGTGAGGCAGGTGGCCCCACCAATAACATAGGTTCAGAGGGAGTAGGTATCTCTACCAGTGATGAGGTAGGTATCCCCACCAGTAGTGTCAGCTCAGAGGGAGCCATTTTTCATAGGGAGTCAACCCTCAAGATCTATTAGGGAGGAGCAACCTCCTAGAACATTTTAGAGGAGATTAGACTTCAGAGGAGGTCAACGGGTTTAGAGGGAGCATATGGCTCTAGATATTGTACAGACTCATAGGGATTCAACAGACTTAGACGGAGTCAGATTTCAGAGGGAGTATATGGAGGGATCTCGATCTTAGTGGGAGTCAGTGGGATCAGAGGGAGAGTCATCCATTCAGAGGGAGTTCCCCCTCAGGTTCAGGTGGGAGAGAGACATCTTCCAGGATTGAAAGATAGGTGTCATGGGTTGAGGAGGCCATAAATGAGGTCCAGAGGAAGGAGGCTTCTAGGATTTGTGTGCCCTCCATAGAGGATCCATTTGTTTCAGCAAGTTTTTCTTCAATCACAAAGGGAGCATCCAGTGAGGCAGATTTCACAACAGGATTTTCTTTGGTGACCGAGGATGCAATCAGTCAGGAGGACTGGAGAGCAGGATCTACTTCTGTAACATAGGGAGCATCTAATCAGGAGGATTGGAGTGCAGTTGTGTTAGAGGAGACAAATTCACTCCCAGTGTGATAGACAGAGGTGCATCTAGATGATGGTGGATGTGATATGTCCCTTGCTAAGAAGGAGTGTTGTTTATTTTATCTTCGAGAGGTATTCCCACAAGGGGCCAAGGTGTCAGGAATGTGGGAATCATTGTTGGAACAAGTTTATCCTTTCATTTCATTCAAATCATTCTATAGATGAGGCTAGGGTCTCATGGGAAAGTTGATGGGATTTGTGGTCTTGTGATAGGGTTCCATACCCACAAAAGGATATTAAAATATTCTAATTAATTGTTGAGTTTAGAAGGGGTGCCTAAACTCACTCATTAGACTTGTATATAAAGGAGAGAGTTCATTGTGACATTTTCTCATTGTGAAAGGATGGAGTTAGCATAAGTACGTGACCACTTGTGCTAGGAGGCTAGGTGATTTCAGCAAAGGGAAATTCTGTAATGGTGGAAAATCTAGCCTAGGAGAGAGAAAGTCACAGAGAGAGAATTGTACGAAGGTGTCCATACAATTTTTATGTACTTGTACGTAAGTTGCAGTGGGCACATTCACATATGTATGCGGGTTTTAGTAAGGTGAATCGTGTATATGTAGGTTTCAGTGGGCATAGTCACGTATGTATGTGGGTTGTAGTAAGGTGAATCACGTACAAAGTTTTTTTTGGCAAGAGTAGGTCCATATAAGTTGACATCAGCAGTAGTGCACGTGACGTCATCATGTCGTACAGGTGGGCTGCAACATATTTATGGGTAGAGGCGATTTCCATGGATTTGTTGAGGTTTGTTTTTTTATATTTTGTTTTATTGGAGGACAAGGTTGTCCTCAGATTTTGGTGGATTTGTATTGGCTGGGAGGGCTCGTTTTGCCCTCAGAATTTCTGAAATTAACAAGGTTACATAATAGAAATTTGTGTCTCATATATGTGTTTATGATTCATCTTTGATCTTGTTGTTTCTGCTGCATATTTTTTCAGTGTAAAATTGTTCAGTGATAACAACTAGGGTTTTATTGTTAGTTCACTAGGAAGCAATTTTCAGATCTAAAAATTAGTCACATAAGATTGTATGTGGAAACTGACATACCACAGGGAGTGATTTCCTAAGGACTAAGTGAGGCAAGATTCTCAATGTCTTGAACTAATTTAAAGTGACATTTGTGGCCCCATGACCACCAATTCTCTTGGGGGAGACAAGTACTTCCTCACTTATATTAATGATCTTTCGTGTTTTCTTTGTATATACACCATTAAATCCAAGGATGAGTTTTTTGGAAAGAATTCAAATCTCTAGTGGAAAAAAAAATAAAAAGGAAGATCAAGTGTCTTGACACGGAGGATGGAGGTGAGTATAATAGCAATGTTTTCCAATTATTTCTAAAGTCTCAAGGGATTTCTTAACTGAGAACCATCCCTTACACTCCACAAAAAATGGAATGGGGTAGCTAAATGAAAGAATAGGGATAGCATGGCTTGATGCATGTTTCACTCCAAGAAAATGAATCTTTCATTCTACAAGGGAGGCAATGGTTTGTGTAGCACATATCATCAATCAAACACTAATTCATGTTGTTACAAGTATGACTCCTTATGAGATATGGTATGGAAAAAAAAACTATATTTAGCATTTTGTAATCTATGAATATAGTGCATGGGTCCATGCTCCTAATCAAAGGGAAAACATATTAGCATCTCCAAAATCCTACTACATTATGGTCGAGTATAGTGAATCTTTTCAAGGATGTCATCTCTATGATCCCACCACTCATAGGGTGGTTGAATGTATAAAATATAGCTTTGATAAAGTTCCAACTCACAATCTACTAAGATATCTTCCATTACTTACTTGAGAAGACTCTTTAGAGGATTATCAACCTACTTCCATGGATTATGCTTCCCCTTTTAGATGACTCCCACTATGTTTTAGTGAACCTTTTCCCCTTCATAGTATGATATCGGTCCTCCCTCTGCCTTTAAGATTTATTCTCTAAGTATTATTTCTACATTATTTGTATAAGTAGTTTGGGATAATGACGACTTATTGCTAACTCATATGGCTCCATGCTTGTCGAGGTTTCCTCTCAAGATATTTCTTCAATGGATGCATAGACAAGTGACAACACTCATTCACCAAATGAGTAGTTTCATAATAACACTCCTCCCATTAATGTACAATTTAATGATGGAACACTTCTACCAAATGTGAAAATTAGTGACGATGTTTCCTTCTTGAGGGATCCATCTACTTCAACTATTATTCATCCTACTAAAACAAGGTTTATGTCTAAGTGGACCATATCCACTCTTACAACAACTATAGATTTTCTTGCAAACTCATCAAAGCACCTTCTAGAGCCTACTCCATCTCAAATCCTTATTTCCATAGTTGTTTTTCCACCTATTGCACTCACTTTTCCACCTCTAACCCTTTGGAGTATGATTGATCCTAACTAGGATCTAGTTAGGTTCATGTAGGAGTGTTACACTAATCTATGTTGACTTCTCTCTATCCCACTACTTAGCATTACAAGGGGTATATTGTGGTGTATTGTGATATAATGTATTTTGTGTGCCCCTATTCAACATACAAGGGGATGTTAAACTTATGGAATCTTCACTTGAGGCCATAAACCAACCTTTTGTACTTATTATGGCCACAAGCCTACTTTTATGTAATACTTTATTATATTGTATTTTTTTGGTTATTTTAGGCTAAGGCCGACCTACTCAAACCTCCTTGTGGAAAGCATCAAGTTAGGGTCCTACCCTAACCCCCTTACTTCAATACTTTATTAATGTATGAGGCCACCTTCCTTGAACAAGGCCCATTAAATAGTTAGTTAATAGTCACGCATTGTAATAAAGGGTTATTTTTAGTAATAAGGCCCAAATTAGTTGGTTGACCCTCATTATAATGGGAACTGTATAGGTAGTTAATATTATCTATGGATATCTATATATTGAGTAGAAGGTATGTAGTGTTTTGTCAAGAATTATTATTGTATTTGGAGAATTTATCTTGGAGGTTGACCCCTTGAAGAGGCAAGTGAATATAGCTCTCTATTTTTCTCTCTTTTCTCTTGTATTCTTGGGTTTTGCACTACATTTTATGTGATTGATATAAAGTTTTAGAGTTAATTACATTACAAGTGGTATCAAATATTTTCTTGGGAATGAAGTGTGGGGATTTTTGGGCACAAAGCGGGATTTTTTTTTTCTTTTTGCAGATTTTTTACGAGAAAAAAAAGAAGACAGTATTCAGGTTAATTTATAAAACTTTATGAATAATTTGAAGAAACTAGCCATAGATATTAATTCCTCTCGAAAAATACCTAATTTCAAAAAAACAACCATCCAAAACAGAGTCCAGGAACTGAATATATCGTTGATTCAAAATCTACAATTTTTTAGGGTTTTTTTCGAAGACGACTATGAATTTCGCAAATTGGACATCTCTTAACAGAATGAATAGATTTCAGTCAAACCAGTGCCACCAAATCCAGAAAATCCATGGAGTTTCGTAATTGGGGTCATAATAGCCAATTAAAAATGTATAACTGAAGTTGTGATCATTTTACATTTTCGGTCTCGAGCCCTACTTTGCACAAGTTATTTTCTAGTGATTTTAATAGCTTTTTTGGGGATTAACTAGCTCATAATTTTGAAAAAAAAATTGAGACGCCTTTTGATGTATTTAAATAACATAGTGATCTATCGTTCAATAGGTAAAGCTACGATAGGGAAAGAATACACGTAGAAATACAAGTGAAATCACATTTTTGGAAACCCTTGTAACCCCTATTGGTACCCCTTCGAGTAGTATTGCATCAGACAGTACTTGTATACAAAATATCACTTCCACATACCCTTGGCTATATAGTAAGTCCCCTAGGTACACCTGAAACCATCCTTGGATAAACCAATCGATTGTCTTGTTTCTATAGTACACTGAGAACAACACTAGGGGAGATCACTCTCTAGTACTTGGGTAGTCGAGTAGTACGGCTAAGGGCATGATTGATCCTCCTTAGTTATCGCCCTGAGATATTGGGTCAAGTGTTAATGTTGGAACACATGTATATCACATAGCTATAGCACCTAACACTTTCTTGTTCCTAGGACCCAATAACCTTTTTCAGTAAGTTCAACCATGAAAGGTACCTATAAACCACTTCATACTTCTCCAGACAACATGAACACTCACTCTACTACAAGAAAGTTAGATGGTGTGGAAGATCAGCTTAAGAAAATTTAAGACAAGATAGTTGAGTTCAATGAGAAGTTGGATGAGAAGTTGGATGAGAAGTTAAATCAGAAGTTGGATAAGAAGTTGAATGTGAATTTCAACAACATTAGAAAGGTATTGACTAAGTAGTTGATGGGTATGCCAACTCAAGGAATACTAGAAGAAAACCACTCGACTGCACAACACATTGAGCCACGCTAGGAAGAAACTTCTAACTATGGACTATTTAGCCACTCACAAACCTTTTTGGGTCCGCACAACAATAGATCAATGGATAATAGCATATGGCATCATTCTCCTAAGGTGGAACTAAACAAGTTTGATGGTTTTGATCCATTAGGATAGGTCACCTAGATGGAACATTACTTCGCCCTCCAGGGATTACTATTGACATGATGAAACTCAAGGTGGGGGTCTTGTATCTAGATCTGAAAGGATGGCAGTGGTGGGAGTGTCATAAAAAATCATTTGCAGACTATATCATATGGAGACATTTTGTGGAAGTTGCCTATGCACATTTTGAGAAAGATACTCACTATTTGGGGCAACTTAGCAAGTTACGCCAAGCAGGCTCAGTGACAAACATTATGGTAGCCTTTGAGAAATTACTCATATGTACAAAGAACTTAACAGATTCTTTCTATAAACAATGTTTCATTAGTGGCCTCAAGGAAGAGATTCGATCACAAGTTAGAATGCAATGTCCTACTACATGGTTGGAAGCCACAAAGAGGACCCTAGAAGCAGAGACAGTGATCAATGAAAAAACAAAAAATCCAACCTTCATTCCACACACCAATCCTCCCCAAGGTACTTCCCGAAGCACAACTCCTACTCATCCCTTGAAAGTACAATGGTTGTCTCCAGAGAAAATAGAAAATCGCCAAAGATGGGGACTCTACTATAATTTTGACGAAAAATATGCTCTAGGTCATCAATGTAAAGAACAAAAATTGTTCCAAATTGATATGACCACTCACACCCTAACCGAAGACACAAGTATCGAAGAGACACCGGAGTTACAAGTTAACGACACCAACACTCAAACTCAGTCAGATATCGAACATCCATTCTCTCATGAAAAACCACATATATCCTTGCATGCATTATCAGGTATTTCAACTCCACAAACCTTGAAACTCACAGGTTACATCAAGCACCAGAAATTCATAGTGCTAGTTGACAGTGGCAGCACTCATAATTTCATTCACAAAAGAGTGGCAGAAGAAAACCATTGTTTTGTACACTAGGTGCACACCTTTGAAATAATGATCGCCAATGAGGTATGACAAAATGTGGGGGAAGATGTGAAAATGTTAGATTCCATATGGGAGACTATTAGCTCAAAACCCATCTATTTTACATCGATATGTGTGGGTTCGATATAGTATTGGGGGGAGAATGGCTACGTACATTGGGACCATTCACCATGGATTTCAAGAACTCTATATGAGTTTCACTAAAGAGTTTCATCACACACCCTTCGAGGGCTTCAGGCATGCTCTCTTGAAAAGTCAACTCTCATCATATGAAGAAGTTATTAAAGAAGGGACACTCGAGCATTATTTCCCAATTTAATGCCATATAGGTTATGGATAACCCAACACAATAAATCCACCCATACTTTTAGCTAGTCCTTGACAAACATAATCAGGTCTTCGAGACACCAAAGAGTTTTACCCCCTTCTTGAGGAGAACTTGACCATGGCATTCCCCTAATTCCAAGAATTCAACCACCAAATGTACATCCTTATCACCACCTTTTTGCACAAAAAGAATGAAATAGAAAAGATCATTCACGAGCTATTGGAGGCAGGGGTCATACATCCCAGTACAATCCCTTACTCATCACTAGTAGTCATGATATTAAATAAGGTACTTGGCGCATGTTTCATGATTTTTAGGCTCTCAATAAGTTGACAATCAAGGATAAATTTCCCATCCATGTTGTCGATGATCACCTTGATGAACTTCATGGAGAAATTTTTTTCACAAAGCTTGATCTACATTTAGGATACCACCAAATCAGGATGAAAGAGGAAGACATCCCAAAGACATCCTTCACAACACATGAAGGTCATTATGATTTTCTAGTGATGTTTTTCGACCTTTGTAATGCTCCAACCACTTTCCAAAGTCTCATGAACAAGATTTTCAAACCCTTCCTACACAATTTTGTTCTAGTATTCTTCAATGATATCTCGATCTACATTAAAACATGGGAATCATATATAGACCATGTTGACAAGTCCTTGCAACTCTTGAGAGACAACCAATTATTTGTAAAGCATTCCAAATATGTTTTTGGGGCTCATGAGGTTGAATATTTGGGTCACACTTTAAGTCAAGAGGGCATACAAGTTGATCCCAAGAAAGTGGAAACTATAAAAGATTGGCCCCATCCCAAAACACTGAAGAGATTGAGGGGATTCTTAGGAATTACAGGCTACTACAGGAAATTTGTGAAAAAATATGGTAAAATTGCATCTCCCCTAACTTCACTCCTTAAAAAGAATGCATTTTCTTGGAGTGAGGTAGCAGCACGAGCCTCCGTTGCTTTAAAGGATACCATGGGCACTACTCCAGTATTAACAGTGCCTGAATTTAATAAGATTTTTTTCTTGGAATGTGATGTTTCAAGGAGAGATCTTGGAGCAATAGTAATGCAAGGACACCCCTTAGCATTCACCAGTAAACAATTATGTGACAACAATTTGGGAAAACCCACATATGAGAAGGAAATGATGGCTATCCCTCATGCAGTGGAGACTTGGCACTCGTATCTCATACGGAGGCATTTTCAGATCAAGATTGACCATCATAGTCTGAAGTACTTGCTTGAACAATGGTTGTCTTCACTAGAGCAACAAAAATAGGTCACCAAGATGTTGGGGTATGATTATGAATCATATATAAGGGTAAAGAGAATGTTGTGTTTGATGTTTTATCCAGACAATTCAAGAAGGATAGGTGACTCTTTTCCTTATCATTACCAAGCCTAGGATGGCTCGAGGCGGCCCACAAGGAATGGATAGCAAATGATACCTTAAGGAATATCATCCAACGGCTTTAGGTAGATCCAAACCCACCTAAAATTTATACATGTCAACAAGATACATTGCAATATAAAGAGTGCATTGTTCTGGCAAAGGATTCAGCCCTAAAACAAGTCTTAAAGGAGTTACATTCATCATTGATATTCAGTCACTCTGGATTTCATAAAACCTATGAAAGAACTAAGCATTCATTCTTCTGGGACGACATGAAAACAAATATCCAAGACTTTGTAACATCATGTGAAACTTTCCAACAAAACAATGGGGAGATAGTGAAGATACAAAGGGCATTGCAACCATTACCAATCCATCATAGATTTGGATAGACATTTCAAGGGATTTTATCATGGGACTCCCAAAAGCAATAAACAAATCAGTGAATAGGATTGTTGTTAACCAACTTTCAAAAACTACTCATTTTTGTGCCCTAGATCATCCTTTCACTCCTTCCTCGGTGGCCCAGGCCTTCATGGATCAGATCTTTAAGCTACATGGTATGCCCACTTCCATTGTCTCAAATCAGGACCCCACATTCACAAGCAAATTTTGGCAAGAACTATTTAAACTTCAAGATACACAATTGAATACAAACACTACATATCATCATCAAACTGACGATCAAATAAAAGTGGTCAACAAGTGTCTAGAAACCCATTTGAGATGTTTTTCTTCTGAAAAGTCGCACCAATAGGAACAATGGTTTCCCCTTGTTGAATGGTGGTACAACACCACTTATCATGGAGTTACCAAAATGATATCATATGAAGTTGTTTATCACAAAAAAAAACTATATGTGGCATCCTATGTACTAGGCACCTCCAAGGTTCATGCAGTAGATAAAATGCTTCATACCATAGAAGCCATTATCCATATCCTCAAGGACAACTTGTTTATGGTGCAAAATCGAATGAAACAACAAGTTGATCAACATAGATTTGAACGTTCTTTTAACAAAGGGGATCAAGTGTTTCTTCACCTACAACCTTATAAACATACATCACTCAAAAATAAAGTTCCCTAGAAGCTAGCTCCCAAGTTCTATGGTCTCTATCAGATCATATAACGCATTGGTTAGGTCGCCTATAAGTTGGCTCTCCCGACCCACACCAAGATTCATCTTGCCTTTCATGTGTTATGTTTGAAGAAAGTTGTGGGATCAAATTGCAAAGCGTGGACCAACCTGTCGAAACTTGATGAAGAAAGTTCGATTGGCTCCAACCAGAAGCAGTATTAGATACCAGAGAGCGTTATTTGCACCAGTGCATGATCAAGGAAGTATTGATCCATTGGAAAGATGCAACCAAAAGGTGGCACATGGGAACTGACAACGATTCTACAACAATTTCCTCTCATTTAGCCTTGAGAATAATGCTAGTTTTGAAGGGGGAGGACAGGTTGGAGTCCTACTCTAACCCCCTTACTTAGATACTGTATTAATGTATGAAGCTACCTTCCTTAAATAAGGCCCATTAAATAGTCAGTTAATAGTCACTCATTGTAATAAAGGGTTATTTTAGTAATAAGGATCAAATTAGTTGGTCAACCCTCATTATAAGGGGCCCATGGGTAGTTAAGATTCTCTATGTATAGTGATATATTGAGTAGAAGGTTATGTATTGTTTTTTCAAGAATTGTTATTGTATTTGAAGCATTTCTCTTGGAGGTTTTCCCCTTGAAAAGGAAAGTGAACATAGCTCTCTATTTTTATCTCTTTTCTCTTGTCTTCTTGAGTTTTGCACTACATTTTATGTGATTGATCTAAAGTTTTGGGTTTAAGTACATTACACATCCTACCTCTTAGATTGCGTATAAATAGGTTGCCCATTTGTATTCTTCACTTAAGTGATGTATTCGTTATCATAAGCTTAAGGGTAGTTTCCTTATATTGCACTATCTTTCATTGTTATAGTGTTTTGTTTATTGTGTGAATATCTATCTTTGGTGCACTTATGGTTATGGTTATGGATTTTTTTTCTTTAAACTTTCCCGAGCTTTCTCTTTCTAGTGCTCTAGTGTTGTTTGGACTTTTCATTGGATTAGGGTTTATTGATTGGTTCACCTTCAATCTATTGTCTCTTGTGATCTAAACAACATGATGTGATTCCTTCTTAACAAAACGCTTGGGATTGTATTCATGCAAATCAATAGAAGAGTCCTCCAAAGCAACAAAGTCAAGCATTGGCATATCATCAATGGACAAATAAACAAATGGTATAAGATCGGTCCATGTAAATCAATGGTAGAAGAATCACCTCCATTTGACAATGAAGTCTCAACATAGCAAAGAACTACTTGTAATGGTCGCATCTCAAGGCTAATAGGAGTAATAATTCTTTGTCCATATTTACCAAGTCCATCCTTTGTGTATCCCATCTAACAAAGCATGTTGAAACCAAACACCTTGGTATGCTTCTTGAACTCACGAGAAAATTATGCATGTGAGGAAATATATCCAACGTTAACACAAGTCTCGTCAAGAATAATGAACATTACTATCAAATAAACATCAACATTAACCAAAACAAATGTAGAGAAAGAGTCATGGAGAGCCATAAGAGGATTTAATGAGCATCATGAATCAAAGAATCACTAATAAAGCATTATTTTCTTGAACTAAACCATTAGATTCACATGCCAGAATAGACAAAATCTATCAAATCACATGTGTTGCAAGAACAATCAGCTAATGACTTCACTTTTACTTTTTTTTTTGTTTTTAAATTGTTCCCTCTTATCATGATGAAGTTAATTCACCCAAATTTAATTCGGATACCTTTACCTAACCAATGACAGTGATGGTTATATGTTTTGCCAAAGTCACCCAAGATTGACACCTAACCCCAACCATTGTTGTGTGTTTGCACACATCCATAAGCATGAGCACAAGAAATAATGCATCACTAGGTAGACATGAACCCTAGTGGGGGTTGTACAAAGGGCGTAGCTGAGGGGGTGGGTGGAAATTCCAATTAATCTTTTATTTTAAAAGACATGTTTTCCCCTTTTTTCAATTTTTTTTCTCTGTTTTTATTTGTTTTTCTCATTTTGGGGTTTTTTCTTCTTATGATTTTGTTTGCAACAACATAGGGATTTTAAGCCATGATTTTAAAAAAGTTGCGGTTTTAAAAAAGTTGCAATTTTAATCCCAAAAAATTGGGGTGCTACCAATAACACCCCTTTCCAATTCGAAGGTTGATTTTGGGGTGCTACCAATAACATCCCTTTCCAATTTGAAGGTTGATTTTGGGGTGCTACCAATAACACCCCTTTCCAATTCGAAGGTTGATTTTAATATTTTTTTTGTAAGGGTATCGATTGTCAAAGCCATGGGTCTCAAAAAAGTTGTAGTTCTAACCCTGGAAAAATGAGCAGGGTGCTACTAGGAGTGCCACTTTTCAATTCTAGGGTTGATTTTAAGCACTTGCAATGGTAGAGGTCCTTAAGGCCATCCTTTCAAAGAAGTTAGTTTGACCCCAAAAAGAAAGGGTGTTGTTGGTGCCACTTTTCAATTTGGGGGTTGATTTTAAGGTTTTTGTTGGAAACATTACAATTGTTAAAGCCATAGTTGCAAAAGATGTTAATTTTACCTG
>JZKD02S0730287.1:0-14999 GCA_000966675.3 Picea glauca | reverse complement strand
TTAAGGGGGAGTGTTGGAATTATTAACTCCTAAACTCCTACTTGTCTTATAGATTAATATGTACAATACTTGATTACACAAGAAGGATGTGATTGTTATTGTAATGGGCATTGAAATATAGAGTTTGTCTCTATATGAAAAACCTTCTTGTGTGTTTTTAAGGAGGTTATTAGATCTAAATGGATACAAAGTATTCTCTCTAATTAGTTAGTTTTTATTTTGTTGTGTCAACACTTTGTTAGTGTGCTAAGATAGCGTGTTTAAGGAAAAGTGTTGAAATATTCTCTCAGTAGTGTGCTAAGATACTGTGTTTAAGAAAAAGTTTGATGTATTTATATGTGTACAATTATTTGGTTGAATATAACATTCAAGATAGTTTTTTGGCATGTGGAAACAATGTCTACTCTCCCATTTGTCTATAGTTTGAAAGGGHRATGGTTTGAACATAGTGTCATGGGCAAGATTAAATGAACAAATGCAARGGYAGTGTCGATGCTACCTTGCATTAACCACACTCTYAKYCACRTAGGAATCTTGCCATAGTGCATTAACTCTAGTCTCATCCATGATGGAGCGAAGCATTTGTGAGAGTGGCTAAGATGGAGAACATATGTTATGTTTGTACTAGAGTTTTACAGAAAGTGAGGACCATCGAGATGAAATAATTGACTTCTTGGAGAAGAATATCAAAGTTAAGAAATTTATTAATTGGAAAAAAGTAAACAATATATATCCAACAACAAATTAATTAATGCTATATATCTTATTAGTCCCTGCCAAGGGACTATAACAATGAGTTTGTTTTTGATGTGACATTAATTTGCTTTTTACAATAAATTTGTGTATGCAATGTAATGTTTAACATAGGAAAACAAACCCCCGGATGGGGTGCCACGCGGAGGGGGTAGGACACGCGGCACAGTGTCGGGAGGGGCCATAAATGGTGGCCACCGGCTCCCATCTCCTCGCCATAAATGAATGGGAGTGCACCCAGGCAGAGGACGTCAAATGATGAGGCTCCTCGCTCAAGCGAGCAGTACAAGAGAACAACGCATTAAGACCTCAGCCTTAATGGCCATAGCTATCACCTTCGACCTTATTCACTGCCTCGGAGGATTCGTAATGCATTTGAGGTTTGCAGAGCCAAAGGATGAACCTTCGAAGAGCAGGGATAGAGCTTGGCTTCTGAGTATTCCACGAGCTAAGGGATAACCTCGCAGAGGCATGGTATGGTACGCAACTAATTCACGACAGAAGCGATAGAAGAACTTTGGAAAAGCTTTGGCTCTCGCGAGGAGAAGTAAAACAAGGAAGTCCAGGAGATTGGGAACGCTTCCTATGGCGTATGTTGAGGAGATTGCGCTGGGAGAATCCATCCAGAGCTACAACGAGAGCCTCCTATTCACGGTCCCGAACAATTGGAATTCCCCCGCCTATTTCGGGAAGGATGCAGTAACCCCTGCTCCACGCACAGTGCACAGTCCCGGGGATGGTGCAGTTGAGGAGTTCACAGTATGCATCATGGAGGAAGAATTTTCGAAAGGAATGGAAGAAAAGACAGAGGAATTCACGACCGACAAACCTCTGGAGGTGGTCAAGCAGTGAAATAGGCAGATAGAGTCCCCGGGTGGGAATGCAAAGGAACGAAAGGATGTGGCTGACCATCCACCATTCCTTCATCCAGAGCACCTTGAATTAATCTTTGACATTCACAACATGGTGGTCGACCAGATATTCAGGGCCATACGCATAAATCAATGCCTCGATATGATCTATGCGGCCTACTCCAATGCATCCCCAAGACGCCAATGCCCTACCTGCGCGCAGGTCTACACAATTCCAGTCAAGCGAGGAAAGAATGGAGACAAGGATAAGGACACCGGCTAATAGGTTTTTTACATGCTCACAGTTAGAAACTCTTTTNTATATTATTTCTTAAACTCATTAACTAAGTTTCAACCTATTACCCCCCAAGGGGTGACAACTTCATAGCTACCCTCACAAGGGTGTCATGTTGCTCTTTGCATGAGATATCTTGCTCATATTCTCCAAACTCGAAAAATTCTTCTCATTGTCTCCATCAAATGTATGATCATGCTAGCTCAATTGTGGTATATATGATCCTTCACACTCACTCTTGAGATGATAGATGCACTATGGATTGTACATTATGGTTTCACTGTGATCTATCTTTTTATTCCATGTATCAGTTGTTTATTTGATGTGATGCTATAACTTCTTGGTTAGTCATGAAAGTGGTAAACACTAAAATAAAATCTAATAACACTTCATAACATGCATGGTTTTATTATTTTCCTCATCATACCTTGGGGGACCATACTTTTCCTTTAGAAGAGTTGTCATTTCTCGAGTCAATTTGTACTAATGGGCAACTAGCCAAGGTATCTTTTTCCACATTCTAGCCTGATCCAGATTTAGGAGCGGAACAAACTGATTAACATACTAAATACAATAAACACATAGATAACACATATATCCAATGAACAATAACTTCTATTGAATAAATGAAATAGGTTGAAACTATAAATCTGCAGAACTGAAACACTTGCTCGAATGGTGGTAGCTATCTTTGAGCAAAGATGTGACTACTACGTGCATATGTATGAGAAGAATGATTACAATGAGGCTCCAGAGGAATTTTTAACATTACTCATGAATACCAAATCCATAGACATCCAAAAAATTAACCCTAGGAGATGAAACACCAAAAGTTATGTGGGCCCCTATGGGTAAGTTGGTACCTCAACTTCTCGGGGTCGTAACTTTTGCATAGGAATGTGCAAGCCAAGGAAGGGTGGAGTGTTGAGCTCAAAATAATTTCTATGCACAACCTTGGTGATGGTGTAAGTCTCATAACGAAGTGGGAGAAGATTCTAATGGGGCCCTGCAAGACACTCCTTCTACAAATGTAACCAGACCTTGTCTCCAACCTGAAACTGGTGCGGTACCTTGTGTTGATCATGGCGTTTTCTGTACTTAGCATTGGCTTTCTGAAAAATCTCATGGACCTATTGGCGAATGTGCTGAATCCGCTCAATGACTCTAGTGGCTTTGTCGGTCTCATACTGAACATGGGAAGATTCTGTCTGTGTGGTTGCAAGAGGTAGTGAAACATCGATGGGACCCAAGGGTTGGAATCCCAACCCCACCTAAAATGGGCTATGGCCGGTGGAGCTATGGAGAGCCCTTTTGTAGCTGTGTTGAACATAGGGGAGACTCTCATCCCATGTGCATAGATGCTTATATTTGTACATGGACATGATGTGCACAATCATCTGATTGACGACTTCTGTTTGCATGTCTATTTGGGGGTGAAAAGCAGTGGAATTAGTGAGCTTGGTGTCCAACAGTGACCAGAGACTCGACCAAAATGTGNTATATTATTTCTTAAACTCATTAACTAAGTTTCAACCTATTACCCCCCAAGGGGTGACAACTTCATAGCTACCCTCACAAGGGTGTCATGTTGCTCTTTGCATGAGATATCTTGCTCATATTCTCCAAACTCGAAAAATTCTTCTCATTGTCTCCATCAAATGTATGATCATGCTAGCTCAATTGTGGTATATATGATCCTTCACACTCACTCTTGAGATGATAGATGCACTATGGATTGTACATTATGGTTTCACTGTGATCTATCTTTTTATTCCATGTATCAGTKGTTTATTTGATGTGATGCTATAACTTCTTGGTTAGTCATGAAAGTGGTAAACACTAAAATAAAATCTAATARCACTTCATAACATGCATGGTTTTATTATTTTCCTCATCATACCTTGGGGGACCAYACTTTTCCTTTAGAAGAGTTGTCATTTCTCGAGTCAATTTGTACTAATGGGCAACTAGCCAAGGTATCTTTTTCCACATTCTAGCCTGATCCAGATTTAGGAGCAGAACAAACTGATTAACATACTAAATACAATAAACACATAGATAACACATATATCCAGTGAACAATAACTTCTATTGAATAAATGAAATAGGTTGAAACTGTAAATCTGTAGAACTTAAACACTTGCTCGAATGGTGGTAGCTATCTTTGAGAAAAGATGTGACTACTACGTGCATATGTATGAGAAGAATGATTACAATGAGGCTCCAGAGGCATTTTTAACATTACTCATGAATACCAAAACCATAGACATCCAAAAACTTAACCCTAGGAGATGAAACACCAAAAGTTATGTGGGCCCCTATGGGTAAGTTGGTACCTCAACTTCTCGGGGTCGTAACTTTTGCATACGAATGTGCAAGCCAAGGAAGGGTGGAGTGTTGAGCTCAAAAGAATTTCTATGCACAACCTTGGTGATGGTGTAAGTCTCATAACGAAGTGGGTGAAGATTCTTATGGGGCCTTGCAAGACACTCCTTCTACAAATGTAACTAGACCTTGTCTCCAACCTGAAACTGGTGCGGTACCTTGTGTTGATCATGGCGTTTTTTGTACTTAGCATTGGCTTTCTGAAAAATCTCATGGACCTATTGGCGAATGTGCTGAATCCGCTCAATGACTCTAGCGGCTTTGTCGGTCTCATACTGAACATGGGAAGATTCTGTCTGTGTGGTTGCAAGAGGTAGTGAAACACAATGGGACCCAAGGGTTGGAATCCTAACCCCACCTAAAATGGGCTATGGCCGGTGGAGCTATGGAGAGCCCTTTTGTAGCTGTGTTGAACATAGGGGAGACTCTCATCCCATGTGCACAGATGCTTATATTTGTACATGGACAAGATGTGCACAATCATCTGATTGACGACTTCTGTTTGCATGTCTATTTGGGGGTGAAAAGCAGTGGAATTAGTGAGCTTGGTGTCCAACAGTGACCAGAGACTCGACCAAAATGTGCTAAGGAACCTGTTGTTCCGATCAGAGATGATGTTCTGTGGTATCCTAAAGTGGACCCACACTCATTCGAAGAAGAGCTTGGCACTATCTGCCACTGTGATGTTCTTCTTACAGGCTTTGAGGATGGCCATCTTCGAAAACCGATCAACGACCACAAATACACAATCATTGCCTTGCTTGGTGGACGAAAGGACATACATGTAATCCATCGAGATGGATTCCCAAGGCTTCTCGGGGGTAGGAAGAGGGGTTTATAAGACTTGCTTCTTGATGGTTGGCTTGGCAATGGCATAGACAATGCAAGATCTGATATACTTGTTGATGTCCTGTAGAAGTTTTGGCTAATAAAAATGTTTTTGGAGAACGACCACAGTTTTCTCCACGTCAAAATGTCATGCCATCGGACTGTAGTGGGATTCCCAAATCAGCTTTTCACTCTCTCTTACAAGAACACATAGATGGCCCAGATGGAATAACAACCCGTCCTAAATGTGAAAATCGGTGATAGTCGCCCCTGTACCCAAGACCTAATAGGTGGTGGCGAAGTTTGGATCTTGCTAATAAAGTTGGGGCCACTCAGATGCCTCATGTCCACATGAATGGAGCACAATGGTGAGTGAAACCACGGGAGGTCGACTGATGCAGTCAACGACATGATTTGTTCTCCCTATCTTATACTTGATGTCGAGATGGAACCGCTACAGGTAGGTGGACCACTTCTTATGGCAGTTGTTTTGCAACTTCCCCTATGCCTGTATGAACTGCAGAGGATTGTGATCAATGTGGATGATCGTCTTCTTTCCCAGAATGTAATGTTTCCATTGAAGACATGCTTGTACAATGGAATACATTTCCTTGTCATAGGTGGGGTATTTCCGGATAACATCTAAGAGCGTTTCACTATGGTATGCCATTAGATGACGGTGTTGAGTGAGAATTGTGCCTACAACATAGTTAGATGTATCAGTCTCAATCTCGGACAATTGTTGCAGATCAAGAAAGGAGAGTACCCGAGCTGAGCACAAGCGATGCTTCATATCATCAAATGCTCATTGTTGTTCCTTCCCCCACATGAACTTTTCCCTGCCACCGCCCTTGGTCACGTGGCTAAGGGCCCATGCAATATGGGAGAATCCCAACACGAACCGTTGGTAGAATTTGGCCAATCCCAAGAAGCTCCGAAGCTCGATTAGTGTGGTCGGGGCTGGCTAGTCATAAATGACTTGGATATTAGCGGGATCAACATGTACCCCATGCTCATCAACAATGTAGCCCAAGTATTGGACCTTGTTCATGTCAAATGAACATTTTTCCAAGTTGGCATATAGCTTGTGNAGGCTTTGAGGATGGCCATCTTCGAAAACCGATCAACGACCACAAATACACAATCATTGCCTTGCTTGGTGGACGAAAGGACATACATGTAATCCATCGAGATGGATTCCCAAGGCTTCTCGGGGGTAGGAAGAGGGGTTTATAAGACTTGCTTCTTGATGGTTGGCTTGGCAATGGCATAGACAATGCAAGATCTGATATACTTGTTGATGTCCTGTAGAAGTTTTGGCTAATAAAAATGTTTTTGGAGAATGACCACAGTTTTCTCCACGTCAAAATGTCATGCCATCGGACTGTAGTAGGATTCCCAAATCAGCTTTTCACTCTCTCTTACAGGAACACATAGACGGCCCAGATGGAATAACAACCCGTCCTAAATGTGAAAATCGGTGATAGTCGCACCTGTACCCAAGACCTAATAGGTGGTGGCGAAGTTTGGATCTTGCTAATAAAGTTGGGGCCACTCAGATGCCTCATGTCCACATGAATGGAGCACAATGGTGAGTGCAACCATGGGAGGTCGACTGATGCAGTCAATGACATGATTTGTTCTCCCTATCTTATACTTGATGTCGAGATGGAACTGCTACAGGTAGGTGGACCACTTCTGATGGCAGTTGTTTTGCAACTTCCCCTATGCCTGTATGAACTGTAGAGGATTGTGATCAATGTGGATGATCGTCTTCTTTCCCAGAATGTAATGTTTCCATTGAAGACATGCTTGTACAATGGAATACATTTCCTTGTCATAGGTGGGGTATTTCCAGATAACATCTAAGAGCGTTTCACTATGGTATGCCATTAGATGACTGTGTTGAGTGAGAATTGTGCCTACAACATAGTTAGATGTATCAGTCTCAATCTCGGACAATTGTTGCAGATCAAGAAAGGAGAGTACCCGAGCTGAGCACAAGCGATGCTTCATATCATCAAATGCTCATTGTTGTTCCTTCCCCCACATGAACTTTTCCCTGCCACCGCCCTTGGTCACGTGGCTAAGGGCCCATGCAATATGGGAGAATCCCAACACGAACCGTTGGTAGAATTTGGCCAATCCCAAGAAGCTCCGAAGCTCGATTAGTGTGGTCGGGGCTGGCTAGTCATAAATGACTTGGATATTAGCGGGATCAACATGTACCCCATGCTCATCAACAATGTAGCCCAAGTATTGGACCTTGTTCATGTCAAATGAACATTTTTCCAAGTTGGCATATAGCTTGTGTTGCCGCAGAGTGCTCAAAACCTATTTAATATACCGCATGTGCTCCTCCCAAGTTCTATTGAAGATGAGGATGTTATCCAAATATGCCACCACAAAAGAGTTGGTGAAGGGTCTCATATCATCATCCATCAACCTCATAAAGGTGGTTGGTGCATTTGTTAAGCCAATGGGCATGACCAACCATTCAAAGAGACCTTCTTTAGATTTGAAAGTTGTCTTCCATACATCAGTTGGTTCGATGGGAACCTGGTGGTAGCCATACTTTAGGTCAATCTTGTTGAAGAATTTTTCCCCCTTGAGTTGGTCAAGAAGCTCATCAATCCTAGGAATTGGGTATCAGTTTTTGAGTATGATTTTGTTTAATGCTATGTAATCAATGCAGAGTCGCCAGGTCCCATCCTTCTTCTGCACCAACACAATCGGGATTTCGTAAGGGGAGGAGTTGGATATGATGTGCCCCTTTTGAATAAGCTCTTTGATTTGATGCTTGATTTCGTCTTTTTCCATCAACAAGTGACGATAGAATGGTCCATTAGGCAGAGGTGCACTGGGGGTTAGATCAATTGGATGCTTGACTTGGCAGTGTGTCGGTACCCCGGTGGGTGAGAAGAAGATGTCTCTGTACTCTTCCATGATCCCTTCCACTTGCTTCTGCTACAAAGATAGGTTTTGTGTAGAGGCCATGNTTTTCTCCACGTCAAAATGTCATGCCATCGGACTGTAGTGGGATTCCCAAATCAGCTTTTCACTCTCTCTTACAGGAACACATAGATGGCCCAGATGGAATAACAACCCGTCCTAAATGTGAAAATCGGTGATAGTCACACCTGTACCCAAGACCTAATAGGTGGTGGCGAAGTTTGGATCTTGCTAAGAAAGTTGGGGCCACTCAGATGCCTCATGTCCACATGAATGGAGCACAATGGTGAGTGCAACCACGGGAGGTCGACTGATGCAGTCAACGACATGATTTGTTCTCCCTATCTTATACTTGATGTCGAGATGGAACTGCTACAGGTAGGTGGACCACTTCTGATGGCAGTTGTTTTGCAACTTCCCCTATGCCTGTATGAACTGCAGAGGATTGTGATCAATGTGGATGATCGTCTTCTTTCCCAGAATGTAATGTTTCCATTGAAGACATGCTTGTACAATGGAATACATTTCCTTGTCATAGGTGGGGTATTTCCGGATAGCGTCTAAGAGCGTTTCACTATGGTATGCCATTAGATGACCGTGTTGAGTGAGAATTGTGCCTACAACATAGTTAGATGTATCAGTCTCAATCTCGGACAATTGTTGCAGATCAATAAAGGATAGTACCCGAGCTGAGCACAAGCGATGCTTCATATCATCAAATGCTCATTGTTGTTCCTTCCCCCACATGAAATTTTCCCTGCCACTGCCCTTGGTCACGTGGCTAAGGGCCCATGCAATATGGGAGAATCCCAACACGAACCGTCGGTAGAATTTGGCCAATCCCAAGAAGCTCTGAAGCTCGATTAGTGTGGTCAGGGATGGCTAGTCATAAATGACTTGGATATTAGCGGGATCAACAATGTAGCCCAAGTATTGGACCTTGTTCATGTCAAATGAACATTTTTCCAAGTTGGCATATAGCTTGTGCTGCCGCAGAGTGCTCAAAACCTATTGAATATACCGCATGTGCTCCTCCCAAGTTCTGTTGAAGATGAGGATGTTATCCAAATATGCCACCACAAAAGAGTTGGTGAAGGGTCTCAATACATCATCCATCAACCTCATAAAGGTGGTTGGTGCATTTGTTAAGCCAATGGGCATGACCAACCATTCAAAGAGACCTTCTTTAGATTTGAAAGTTGTCTTCCATACATCAGTTGGTTCGATGGGAACCTGGTGGTAGACATACTTTAGGTCAATCTTGTTGAAGAACTTTTCCCCCTTGAGTTGGTCAAGATGCTCATCAATCCTAGGAATTGGGTATCGGTTTCTGACTATGATTTTGTTTAATGCTATGTAATCAATGCAGAGTCGCCAGGTCTCGTCCTTCTTCTGCACCAACACAATCGGGATTTCGTAAGGGGAGGAGTTGGATATGATGTGCCCCTTTTGAATAAGCTCTTGGATTTGATGCTTGATTTCGTCTTTTTTCCATCAACAAGTGACGATAGAATGGTCCATTAGGAAGAGGTGCACTGGGGGTTAGATCAATTGGATGCTTGACTTGGCAGTGCGTCGGTACCCCGGTGGGTGAGAAGAAGATGTCTCTGTACTCTTCCATGATCCCTTCCACTTGCTTCTTCTACAAAGATAGGTTTTGTGTAGAGGCCATGGATGTGGCAACGAACTTCTTCTTGTTGTGAGAACAGATCACAAAGAAGACGAAATTCCTGGTCCGTGAAATGACCTTATTGCATTTCTTAGCAAAGATTAAAGAAATAGCGGTAAGCAACGCTACCTTTGGTTTTATGTACAATTGTTTACCCAAAATAATAATAACATTGCGGGGTCTAGACTCATACACATCGTGACGCTTCAACAAATATGGTTGTCGTAAAAGAACATCACAAACTTAAAGGGGATAAATATCACACAATCCCTCATCTTTAAAAGGCTTGATGTCGTAGGGCAGACAACATTGTTGGCTGACACAAAGATCTGTTCCTTGGCGAAGCTAGCCGATGGTGTAGGGCTGTGGGTGCGGTGTCGTCGGCAGGTCCAGTCGCTTGACAACCTCTGCCAATATTAGGTTCTTATGACTACCACTATCGATAATGAAATGATGTGAAGCCCCATTTACCCACATCTATGAGTGAAAGAGGTGTTCCCCTTCCTCTGGTTCTTCTGGTTTGCTTGGCTGGACTTTGGTGGTAGTGACAGTGGCACTAGGTTCAACATCAATAATCCGCTTCCCTCCTTCTGGATTTGATTCATAATCAAAATCGGCCTCTGACTCAGAAGAATTTAGCTCAGCCATGAGTGACTACTTGGAGTGGAATTATTCAGTGTTGTGCCAAGGGATTTTATGGTATTCACACCATTTTCCCATGTCCTTCTTCGTCTTCTCACTACCCTTCTTGTGTTGTGGCTTGGACTGGTTGTCCTGAGAGTGGCCATATTTTATTTGTCCCTTGCTATGTGGGTTGGGGCCGCCTTTTCCCTACTTGAGCTGTGAGGAGTTTTCAKATCCAAACTCTCACCTCTTCTRCTTAAATTTATGCTCGATCTTGACAASATATCTATAAACTGTACCCAATGAGGCAATTTAAAAAAAAWACCATTTMTGTTTGAATGTATCTATGCAAATAGTCATGGTATTTGAGCACCAGATTTCACTTAGAGTCTTTGATACCCAATTTGGTGCATAGTGTATGTAAAATATTGGTGAAATCTAGTACTGTTTGGTGCCTTTCTTGACACAGGGTGGTCCATTTGGTGTACTGGTCCTTGTAGCTTCCAACAAGGTAATATTGTTCTTTAATGGCATCCTGGAAGGAATCCCATGTAGGCGTAACCACAAATATTACAGATTCCTCTATGGAACTTTTATTAGAGTAAGTGTCCCACCAGTCCTTAACATGGAGGACAACCTTGAGGAGTGCAAAAGTAATCTTTTCCCTATCGAAAAAATTGTGGACCAAAAAATATCCTTTGAGAAGATTCAACCATTTATCTACAACATATGCCTCTATCAGTCCTTCAAATAATGGAATATCAAAATTTACCTGTACCTTGAAGGGGGTTGCATGGCTGCTTGATGAAGATGCTTCTCTTGTGGGAAACCGTCGAAGGATCTGCGCAAAGTTGCCCATCATTTCGTTCCTTTGTCGCGCAAGGGCTTCCTCAAGCAACATTTTATAAGGATCTCCTGCTCCATCATCTTTATTTTCATCTCCCATGGGTTGTTTTCGGGCTTGACACGATCGATCTTGCAATGGCTTGATTGGTTCAATTCCCAACTTATTGTACCCAGATCTTGTCGGGGACATGCAAGAAGAAAAATAAATGAAGAGCAGAACGCTCTGATACACAGAGATAACACAGATATCCATTGAACAATAACTTCTATTGAATAAATGAAATAGGCTAAAACTGTAAAACTGCAGAACTGAAACACTTGCTTGGATGGTGGTAGATATCTCTGAGAAGAGATGTGGCGGCTACGTGCATCCATCTGAGTAGAATGATTACAATGAGGCTCCAGATGCATTTTTAACATTACTCATGAATTCGAAAACCCTAGACATCCAAAAACTTAACCCTAGGAGATGAAACACCAAAAATTATGTGGGCCCCTATGGGTAAGTTGGTACCTCAACTTCCCGGGGTCGTCACTTTTGCATATGACCTCCGTTTTAGGCGCGTGATATCCCGTTGGAAAGGTGTTTTTGAGAGCTACACATTACACCATCAAACTCTAACTTTGTCTATAGTTTGACTATGGCGATAAAAAAAACATTGTTTAGGACCTCAAAATGGCCTTGAAAGTACTATAATATGTGTTGACATAAATACATACAAAATAAGCGAGTTGGATTAAGTGGGAGGCCAGTAGTATCCACCTGGAAGATCTGCAGGGCTTTAGATAGCACCAGAAGTGTAGAACCCACAATTACAAATAAATATAGAATAACGCGATGAACTAAAAACTGTCAGGACGAGCCAATTGGAATAGGTGGGTGGCCACCAATATCCACCTGGATCATAGCCATACTAAACACTTTTCCATTTTCACTATTTCACTTCATTACATCCATAAAATTCTATCATGATCATGTATGGATTATAAAATGTCACCATAGAGGTCTAATAAATAAAGCCTAAGTTAATAAAACCAAAAAAGATTAGAGGTGAAGAGCAATAAAGTCAAAAGACAAAAATATAAAATCTTGAGCAATGCCACCTTGCTATGAGACCAGTGCCCCTAGTCCCTAGCTTGTCTATGAATATCTAAAGAAAAAGAGAANAACATACTGAATACAATAAACACAGAGATAACACATATATCCAGTGAACAATAACTTCTATTGAATAAATGAAATAGGCTAAAACTGTAAAACTGCAGAACTGAAACACTTGCTTAGATGGTGGTAGATATCTCTGAGAAGAGATATGGCGGCTACGTGCATCCGTCTGAGTAGAATGATTACAATGAGGCTCCAGATGCATTTTTAACATTACTCATGAATTCGAAAACCCTAGACATCCAAAAACTTAACCCTAGGAGATGAAACACCAAAAGTTATGTGGGCCCCTATGGGTAAGTTGGTACCTCAACTTCCCGGGGTCGTCACTTTTGCATACGACCTCCGTTTTAGGCGCGTGATATCCCGTTGGAAAGGTGTTTTTGAGAGCTACACATTACACCATCAAACTCTGACTTTGTCTATAGTTTGACTATGGCGATAAAAAAAACACTGTTTAGGACCTCAAAATGGCCTCGAAAGTACTATAATATGTGTTGACATAAATACATACAAAATAAGTGAGTTGGATTAAGTGGGAGGCCACTAGTATCCACCTGGAAGATCTGCAGGACTTTAGATAGCACCAGAAGTGTAGAACCCACAATTACAAATAACTATAGAATAATGCGATGAACTAAAAACTGTCAGGACGAGCCAATTGGAATAGGTGGGTGGCCACCAATATCCACCTGGATCATAGCCATACTAAACACTTTTCCATTTTCACTATTTCACTTCATAACATCCATAAAATTCTATCGTGATCATGTATGGATTATAAAATGTCACCATAGAGGTCTAATAAATAAAGCCTAAGTTAATAAAACCAAAAAAGATTAGAGGTGAAGAGAAATAAAGTCAAAAGACAAAAATATAAAATCTTGAGCAATGACACCTTGCTATGAGACCAGTGCCCCTAGTCCCTAGCTTGTCTATGAATATCTAAAGAAAAAGAGAAATTTTCAATAAAATGAGCACATAAAGAAAAAAGAAAAAGGGGGTAGTAANAACATACTGAATACAATAAACACAGAGATAACACATATATCCAGTGAACAATAACTTCTATTGAATAAATGAAATAGGCTAAAACTGTAAAACTGCAGAACTGAAACACTTGCTTGGATGGTGGTAGATATCTCTGAGAAGAGATGTGGTGGCTACGTGCATCCGTCTGAGTAGAATGATTACAATGAGGCTCCAGATGCATTTTTAACATTACTCATGAATTCGAAAACCCTAGACATCCAAAAACTTAACCCTAGGAGATGAAACACCAAAAGTTATGTGGGCCCCTATGGGTAAGTTGGTACCTCAACTTCCCGGGGCCGTCACTTTTGCATACGACCTCCGTTTTAGGCGCGTGATATCCCGTTGGAAAGGTGTTTTTGAGAGCTACACATTACACCATCAAACTCTGACTTTGTCTATAGTTTGACTATGGCGATAAAAAAAACATTGTTTAGGACCTCAAAATGGCCTCGAAAGTACTATAATATGTGTTGACATAAATACATACAAAATAAGCGAGTTGGATTAAGTGGGAGGCCACTAGTATCCACTTGGAAGATCTGCAGGGCTTTAGATAGCACCATAAGTGTAGAACCCACAATTACAAATAACTATAGAATAACGCGATGAACTAAAAACTGTCAGGACGAGCCAATTGGAATAGGTGGGTGGCCACCAATATCCACCTGGATCATAGCCATACTAAACAATTTTCCATTTTCACTATTTCACTTCATTACATCCATAAAATTCTATCGTGATCATGTATGGATTATAAAATGTCACCATAGAGGTCTAATAAATAAAGCCTAAGTTAATAAAACCAAAAAAGATTAGAGGTGAAGAGAAATAAAGTCAAAAGACAAAAATATAAAATCTTGAGCAATGCCACCTTGCTATGAGACCAGTGCCCCTAGTCCTTAGCTTGTCTATGAATATCTAAAGAAAAAGAGAAATTTTCAATAAAATGAGCACATAAAGAAAAAAGAAAAAGGGGGTAGTAAGAAACCATGTCGAGGAATGTTGTTGTATAAAANTTTATTTTTTGTTGCAATTGTAGAGTTTAAGGTATATCTCTTTGTGGATGGTATATGATGAGTTCATGATATTTTTATCTTGTTGGCACTTATGGATTGATCCTTGATATACATTGGGATGCTTTAAAATCTCTAGTTTAAAATAAGGTCAAATGTTATCATAACAAACTTGTAATTCTTCTGACAAATGTGGACTGATAATTAGTGTTTCTTCGTGGTGTTTGGTAGATAAATTTGAACACTAAACACATAGTCTCATCAACGTTTATGACTTGAATGTGACAAAGTATATTGTTATTCGTGTATCTCCATGTTTGATTTCCTTTATCACACAATATCAACATATTTATTGCATCACAATCCACTAGTTTTTACTTGTTTGGGTATTGAGATATGTGATGGTTATAATCTGTGGTAGAAGCTCCTAAAACTACTTGTGTCTCATTGGTTTTCTTTCTATAACTTTGGAGCATTTTGTTGCATGACAATTTTTATAAATTGAGCATAGATCTATCCTCTTTCCATTGGCTAAGACAAATCATTGAATTCATATAATATTGTTGTCTTTGTTGCTTTGATA
>JZKD02S0730276.1:0-14999 GCA_000966675.3 Picea glauca | reverse complement strand
ATTTGCACACTGCATTATATAGTAGATGCATTTCATTTATTTTATAAAAAATCAAAAGTGTGAGTAGAACCACAATTGTTATATTTGAAGAGAAAAAGACAAGTTGGGTCATAACCAAAGGGTTAACCATTTTCAATGGATAATCTTTTAAATTGGTCGTTTTACTAGGTGAACCTATGATGTTGACAAGGGGCATTTTCCCATGTCACCATTTTGGTTATAGAAAGAGAGTGGATGAAAATATTCCTTCTCTAAAGCTACATTTTTTATGCATTTGTCACTCATGGCCATACCCTCTATCCTTGCATGGGAGGACAATATGCCATTGGTATTACAAAGGCCTTTCCATGGCCTTGTAACAAAGGCAATATATTTATTAGCAAAGCTTAATAGTGAAGGAAATACAATTGCGTTTGAACATATTATAAATTATCAATGCAAGTTACAATTACTTAAGATTGTTCACAATGATGTTGCATGTGGGTTGTCTCCTCTCAGATTTGAATAAGAATAAGTCTGGAATTGGTATAAGGTCCTAACACCATCCATGTCTTTGCGATTATTTCCTTGTTTTTTAAATTTCTTAAACTATTTATTTGCATGTTTTTTGTAATTTTTTAATGCAATTAAAGAAATAGACCTAATCTATATGAATTCCCTTATTAAATTGTAGTAGACCAATTAAGATGGAACCTAAACACATTCAAAACCCCACACAACCACACGAAGGCACAAAAAACCCAAGCCCACCACAACCACCAAACATAAACACAAAAATTTATGAATGGTTGACCTCTTTGAGATCCATTGTTTGTGACTTAAGGGGTATAAGAGAGTTTAGCCAATTGTCATTGTCTATTTGATTCGATGCCATTGTAACATCCATTGAAAGTTCCCAAGGTAAATTAACCAAAATTTCTGAATACATGGATAGGATGTTTGACTATTACAGGATTGGTATTGATAAAAACCAAGTCATAAACTTGAATATTAAGAAACAAGATTTGATGTCACTATTTATTTATCCTAAAACTGGACTACAACCACTACTAAAACAAGAGATGTATTTGCATGTATTGGTGCATCTACCAAAAATTTATGGATAACTAGATGGATATATGATTCATGTTATTTGACAAACCTCCCTAGATTAACATGGAGGTGCCTCCATATTTCCCAAGGAAATTATGGGAATAATTTATTTTGGGTTTCCAGGTCAACTTTTTTGACATTGGTGAATTCCACTGGGTGGTTCTAGTGTCCTCATAGGATAGAGAGAATGCTAGTTGTGACCCTATGCTTGGTCCTCATCCTCCTAGTCCAAGGCCTAACCCCCCTTCTGAACATTCTTGCACTGATAAAGGAATCCAACAAAAACAATTATTTTTATATGTGTTGATTCAAAGCATGGTGTAGCATGGGAGTTTTGTTGCATTATCTTGGCAGGTGTTTCCTATTGGTGATTTGGAAGAGGGGATAGAGTAGCAATTTAAGGACTTGTTATAGGATGCTCGATGCTAGTGGACATCATAGTTTCATGGAGGAGGTTAGTATTTTAACCATCTCTACATTCCTCATGATTATATATATATATATATATATATATATATATAGTATTTTGTGTATTTATTTTGATATCTTATTGTATGATTTTTTTCATTTTATACACCCCTATAAAAGACCATCTACACTGATAGATGCATCAATTTTGGTCACCACCATTAATGTAGTATTAGAGGCAACATGTTCATTCAGTGTATAAAATACACATGTATGTGTCACATTTGATAAATTCACCATATTGATTTCTTTCTTTCTTGGCATCCTCAAATATGATGTTCTGTTGTTTCTACAAGTTGTGTTACCATATAGTGACAAGCAATCTCCACCTTGAATGGACAAGTCACCACCTTCACAAGAATCATGTGTTGAGTTAAATATTGTTTAAATATCAAATTTGTTTTTTTTTTGTTGATTTTTTTACTTTTTGTTACTAATAACGATATTATTTTCAGTTTTGATGAAAAATCCACAGTGTAGTCAATAGATTGTCGACATTTTGGATCCTGATCTGGATCCGAAACGTCAACAATCTATTGACTACACTGTGGCTTTTCCAATCAAAACTGAAAATCCCACCCGCAACAATCTCACTCATCAACAATATTATTAATATGTCTGCATGTTGCATCGCTTTTTTCTAGCTAAATGGCTAGTCCATTCCTTGGGAACCCTAACAAGACTCTCGTGTTACCTCTTCCAAGTCCTATGGTTTTACTATCCCTTATACAACCCATGGGGGTTTATCACTTCTCATCCCCACCATATTTGGTATCACATCCATCCACAATGGCTACACTAGAAGGCCACACAACCCCACTACCTCTTCCATCACACCCATCCATAGTGTATGCACCCACACACCACTCGCCCTGACCACCATTTCCATATTTCCCATCTGTTATCCCTCCAAGAAACTCTTTCGGGTTGTAAACCAAAGATGGTTGGTAACTTATAAAATGAATGGATTTATGACTAAGTAATGAATGGATCAATGGGATAACTAAATACAGTAATGTATCTAGACTACTAACAATAATCAAATAATCTAGTGCTCTCAAGGACTGATAATCAGATAAATAGCTTAAAAATGGGTGAAGAAACCAATGTTTATAAACCAGATACTAAGTGATGGGTTTAATAAACAATGAAAGCAACTAACATTCAAATTGTGAACTGAACAATGATATGATAGTTAATACAACTTGAATGACAGTATAGAAGATGAGAGGAATCTGACATCAATAAAGAGAGAGAACTGTCATCTGTATTATCATGAAAGTCTATTACAAAGAGTGTAATTTTTGCATCCAGAATCGATCCTCTGTCTCTTACAAACGATAGGCATTTATAGCCTTTTACAATAAGTTTTTAAGATCCTAAAAACTTGGATCTGTATCTAAAAATAGTAATTCAAATTAACTAAGCAAATCGATAACAAAGACTTAATGGCTAGACTAGCATTCAGATTGTCTTCAATCTCAAAATTTGACATCTGTACTCTTCAGCTTCTGGAATCTGTTGTGTCATGAAACATGGCAAAGACATCTGTCTTGGCAGCTGGATTTCTTCAATTACTTAGAGTCGACACTTTAGGAGATTAGTTTATCATATGGTTTTCAAAACTCCCACTAATCTCTGATGCAGAGTATTTTTTGACCAAGTTGTTGATCCTTTAATGCTCTAGAACCTCTTTAAATCCTTTGAAAAACGCCCTGCTCCATATTTATCTTTCAAAAATTCTTTTTTTTCTCTCACCATCTAACTCGCCTTATGATTCACTGGTTAGCTGGTGAAAGCGCTGCCTTTCACCAACTAACTGGTTGTAAAATTGCCCTGTGCACTGGTGAAAGCTAAGCCTTGTTTAATTTCTTCTCCCACACTGATAGAAACAAGTGAAATGCACAAGCAACGTGCAAGCATCTCAAATGCACAGATCTAATATCTCTTTGATGCAATCTTCCAGGACATGTGTTTGACAAGGTCATTCATGGCGTTCCATATTTGAATATCTTCCTCATCTTTCATATATGCTTCAGGTGAAGAGTAGGCAAAATATCCCCTTGGCTTCAACAACCTGTACAAATCTAGTAGCAATATACCATCCCTCTGAAGCCAATCAATTCTACACCTGGAACAGTGAGCAATTCAAATGGACAGTGTCCTTCATAATGCTTCATGACTCCCAAATTTAATTTGAGCTCGAGCTGATAAATAAGGTTTCGATCCAATCATGGAATTAAATCTCAAGGCAATGAACCTTTCAGCTCCTTATCTGGACCGAATGTTTCGGTCCCAAACCCTTTTACATATATATTAGCAACAAGCTATGAAATATCTGGTACTAGACTTTCCTTTGCCAGGGCAATTGCATCATCGACTTGTATTTTTTTTTTTTTTTTTTGAACAAAATATTATAACTCTTGACCCTGGATCCTATCCCCAAAAATTTATTCCAGTCTTCTTTGTTTGTCCATTGGCAGAACTACTTCAACATACTGAGTAATGGAATTATTCGCAGCTAGCTTAGATGTCTTGCAAAAATAGATCTCCTGCGATCTGAGTAAGTGACCTTGGCGTTCCAGAAACAAATTTGACACTTGTATAGTCCCATTATCTCGGCACCTCCTCATGCCCCTTCTTTCATGCGGCCTGGTGCATGTAGAAAAACATGCAGGGGATATTTCCTTTATTTCATGAGAGTTTAGGTATTTCTATTTTTATATATGCTAAGAGGTAGCATAAAAATTGATGACAGATGGAGAGGAGAAGACTCGACACTTTGTATTATGCCTTATGCGTCGAGTTATGAATCAACTTGTGGCTTATCTCATGGAATCACTCATGGCTGCGTGCGTTAGGCTTTGCATTGTATGAATGAACTTGACAGACTTAGAATTTGGTATAAAAGATTCTAGACTTTTGATTTAGGTATATGTATTGGAGTTTACCATATCCTTGATACATGGTATTAGTATAGACTTAAAACAAGACATATGCACACACCCTTTGACAAGCATTTATAATTACACATCTAAAAAGGTAGAAACTAAGTTGTTTTAAGCGATACTAACCAAGATTTCTGAATGCAAGTCATGGCAGTGTCACAAAGGTCTAGAATAATAATAATCGGTCAGGAGCTTGATGGAAAATATGGAGGTCAAGACACTGGAAAAATATTGAGGAAAATGATAATCATTTGAAGAGCGATGATAATACCGATCAAAATACTAGTGCGTCTTTTATCACTAACACCATCCACCAGGACTTCCAGAGTATATGATGTCGTAGAGAAGGATCTAAAACTGAGTGCTCCACTTGCCAATGAGTCTCCACTGTTTCCCAAGTTATTGATGTTCAAATAATTTGTTGATGATCAATTTTTGTGTATCATGAATGGAATTCATTTTATGCATATTTGTTTAAATTTCATGATTTGATCCTTTTAACTGACGTAGGATGGCATCATTGACAGATTAGGTTCATGGAGGAGGGTAACACTCTTGTGATTTTTATTATAGTCTGTAGTGAGTTGTCTTATGTTGAATTAAAAAATATCATTTTGAAATTCTTTTAATTCATTGTGAAAAAGATATTATCAAAATGTTGTTTCTTTGTCTAGTCTCTACAATGATGAACCATGTTTATGCACAAAACCACTCGAGGTGCTTCTTTGAGTAACAGAACAAAGACCAATATTTGATATACTCCTGATAGTTTCGAGGGGGAAATGGTCAATGAGTGACCGATGACCAACATTTTGTATCTAGGCCACAATATGGAAATTTTCCATGTTAGGTAACTTTTCATCATTTTGTATATGGGCACGATGTGTCATTTTGTAATAAATGTACAATTTAGACGATTTTGAATACACACACACACACACACACATTTCATGGCATGTATTTTATGAATTTCATTGTTTATATATTTGATGTTGATGAATGTATGGCCCTTATCTAGATTTGGGTAAACATGTGGCTCATTTTTTTCTAGTTACAATTATGTGGAATGCATGGAATACAAACCATTGATATTATCAATCCTTCTTTCTCCCTTAATATGTCACTCAAAATATTCAAATCAATATCTTATAAAATTCAAAGTTAAATATATCAAAATTTTGTATAAGCACGTGCCAAAATTATTAAAATCATATGATACAAATGAAACATAGATATAAGTGACACTACTGGAATTTTGATGAAATACGATAATTGTACGTCGGTGTGTTGACAAACTTCTATGGGCAGTCCAACCAAACATTGCTACAAGATCCATCGATGCAATTTCATCGATTTTTCCAACGAAAATAAAGTCATTGGATATATGACATGAATTAGTTGGTATACCGACAACCATAAGTACCAAGATGTCATTCATATTTTCTATTATTTTCTACATCTAAGCGTCGAAAGTCCAACAAAAATGATAGTCACAAATCCGACTGCAAAGTAGGACATTTTACATTGTTTCTGACAGTTTGATTCCCAACATGCATCATTACTCCAATGTACATTCGTTGGTTATATCCAGTGGATGTTCGATGGTAACACAATTAGACTGATGACATTTCTATGCATCTAACGTTGCGTTGCATCGACGATCTGAAGAAAACTTAAGGGTTATGGACGTAAAAAAATGGACGGTCCAACAACACATCCGATGAGGGTGCTATCTGTGACATACCCATCCATATACCGTTGGGTCATGCCACTCCATAAAAAAAATAATTTCATCTATCTATCTATCTATCTATCTATCTATCTATCTATCTATATATATATATATATATATATACAACTTAAGAAGAAAAACATATTTTTCAAATACATAGATTCATGCGGAAATAACAGTAAAAATATACATGCAGCATACACAGGTAAAACCCATAAACATAAACACATGTATAAACACACATCATGTAAATTCATAGACAATCGATACTTAGATTTTATAGAACACCACCAATTACATATAGACCTTCCACGATCCTCACATCCTTATACAACGTTTATCATAACTCTTAGTAGTGGGTCACCCCTGAGTTGGGACTAAACTCCACCTGGGTAAAGGGATTCCTAACTAAGCTGAGACAATACAGACAATGGAAAGGATTTCATCCCAGGATCCAAATCAAAATACCATATTATAATCTCTCACTCCCCACATGCCTTTCCCACCCCAGGAAGTGTGACCCTTCTTTGCTCAACAATCCTTCATCTACCCTACTTCCCTTCCAGGGCTTCAGTGATAGGTCAGACAAGAAGTCTCATAGCACTGTAGCTGTAGTTGGGATCCCTTAAGAAATCAATTTACATAGAAATTCTCTCACTCAGATAGAATTTCTCACGGTCCTAACAACCCACCTCTTCAATCCACAGGCCTGACAACTTGCCTCTTCAATCCCACAGGGTTGACAACCCATTTCTTCAGTTCAGTGCTTTAGTGAACCAATTAGACGTAATGTTGAAGAAAACAACAATGTTAAACTAAGTCACATGTAATGGAAACAATAACATTCAGGGCATGGAAAAAATGATTCTCATAACAAAAAGGTACAACACTAGCTCAGGTAGGTACAAGTGCATTGCTCATCCTAGGAGGGATACGGTTTATTGTTGATAACATGAATGGTATGGGTAGATTGAGGAGTGCATGTAGGTTCCAGAGGTAAACCAAATGACGTGAATTGATGAGTTCATTAATGGCTTAGTGAGTGAGAAATGGACTAATTTCCCCCAACCGTTATTTGCATGTACCCTTCATGACATATTATTGTCAATGCCCTCAGTTCTCTCAACTTGTAAATCATTCTCTTTCCGTTAGAACATAGGATAAAATAATTATCCTCACAAGAGTCTTTAGGAATATTATTATAATATTCCATTGGCAATAAGACCTCTAGCTTAGCCCCTTTCCTAGGCTCTTATCCCTCCCTTTCCCTTCCTAGTGGAGTTTAGCCCCCCATACTTTCCCATCATGGTTGGTCTACATGTAGAGATGTATTATATTAATGATATGAGTGTTTACATATACAAAAATAGGCTCACTAGACTTTAACATCTAGGCTCTTCCACCTAATCATCACATAAGCCTTATGAATTATAATAGCCTGGCTCACCATCCTATAAAACATATTTATAATTTCAACTAGGGCTTGCTCTAGGGGTACTACATTCTTGTCCCCTTATTTATGCATTGTCCTCGATGAAATATATAGATAGATAGATAGATAGATAGATAGATAGATAGATATACACACACATTTGTCACCAAGAGTTTCAAAAATATTCAAAAAGATGTGGGTATTCTTCCCACATAGCATCCTCGTGCTCTCAAGTTGCATCCTTGGGACTGTGCCAAGTCCATTAGAAATCTACTAATTATATGGCTCGATTTCGGAGCTGCTTGATCTTCCGATCTAGTATGCACACGGGATGAACTTGAAAAGTGCCTTCTTGCTCCACTTGAATCGCATTCCAATCAATAAAATGATTAGCATCATGTATATACTATTTTAGTAATAATACATGGAATACATTACGAATAGACATTGATGTAGGTAATGCAAACATATATGCTACAGGCCCAATCCTCTCCGTGATTTCAGATGGCCCACAATAATGAGATGTCAACACTGAACAATTTACCAACATTATGGAAAAAAATTTGGCCTTTAATTTCAATAATACATGGTCACCCACATTAAATTCCCTGTGAGTTTTGCCCTTATCAACAGATATTTTCTGCATGTTTTGAGCAACCTTTAAATTCTTTTTTATTTTTGGCATCTTCTCTTCCATTTCCCTAAGTAAATATGATCCAACCACTTTTGTATCTTTAGGGTTGTCCCATCTTACAAGTGTGTTGCACCTTATTCCATAAGTGCCTCAAATGTGCTCATCTTTAGGGATCCTTGGTACCCATTGTTATAAGAAAAATCTACCAAGTGTAGGTAGTCTTCCCAGTTTGATGTTTTATCCATCACATACATCCTCATCATATCCTCAATCACTTGATTCACCCTTTATGTTTTCCCATTAGATTATGGATGATAAGTTGTAATAAAATTCAAATTTGGTCCAAATCCGTTAAATAATCCTTTGAATAAATTTGATGTAAACTTTGGATCTCTGTCAAACACAATTGTCTTGGTTATACCATGCAATTGAGAAATTTTCCTCATATAAATATCAACAATGTTAGTTTCCTTATGAGTGAGCTTCACTGGAATGAAATGGGAAGCCTTGGTAATCTTGTCTACCCCTACCATTATAGATTCATACTTCTTGCTTCTTCTGGGTAGTTTGGTGATGAAGTCCATTGTTACCACTTATGATTTCCTCTCAGGGATGGGCAATGGATGCAACAACCCAACCGGGTTTCTATGCTTATCCTTGACATGTTTACACTCCAAACATTTTGAAATTTACTTAGAAACTTCTTGCATCATGCCTAGCCAATACTATTGGCTCTTGACAAATGAAATAGTTTTCTTATACCCTGGGTGTCCAACATAAGGTATGCTATGCATTTATCTGAATATCATATTTTTCAATTCCTGGGAATTTGGTACATAAATTATTCTTCTGTACATGACAATTTCATCATTTACTAGCTTGTAGTACTCAATTTTCTCTGTTGCAAACTACCTTGTTGTAATTTCCCCACTAATTCTATGTATTGCAAATCTGATTTTGCAGCCTCGAATATTTTGTCTTTCAAATTGTACTAGTACATGCTAATGGATGTAGCATGCAATTGCTGCACTCTTTTTTTGATTGTATCATCCACCTTGTTCTCTTTCCCTTTCATATGCTTTATATCGAAGTCATATTCACTAAGAAATTCGAATCACCTGCTTTGTCTGACATTTATAGTTGGTTGTCCAAATAAATATTTCATACCATGATGGTCTATTCTCAAATAGAACATTTTCCCCATAAGGTAGTGCCTCCACTTCTTCAAGGCATGCACTATGGCTACCAACTCTAAATCATGAGTGGCATAATTCCTTTCATGATCCTTTAACTTCTTTGATTCATAACATACAACAGACCCATTTTGACTGAGGACTCAACCAAGTCCTTATTTACATGTTTCTATGCATGCAATGAAGTCTTCATTTGGATTAGCAATCCTTAGTATTGGAGCATTGGTTAATAATTGCTTCAAGTGTTGGAAAAAAATTTCACACTCCGATGTCCACTAAAACTTCACTCCATTCTTTTGCAAGGAAGTGATTGAGTGTGCAATCTTTGAGAATCTTGCAATAAATATTTTGTAGTAGCCTGTAAATCCCATGAAGGATCCAACTTTTATCACATTCTTAGGTGTTGACGGTCCTCTAATGACCTAAATATTTTCAATATCCACTCCTATCTCTTCCTATGATATGATATGCCCCAAATAATGGATTTGGTTTTGATAAAATGAGCACTTGCTTAATTTGGCATACAATTGATGCTCCCTTAATACTTGTAATACCATCTTTAATTGTTTCTCATGGTCTTATTCTGACTTGGAATATATAATAATTTCATCCAAAAATATAATGACAAACTTATCTAAGTTTTCTCTAAAAATATCATTCATTAAACACATGAAGACAACTGGTGCATTTGATAACCCAAATGGCACCACTGTGAACTCATAATGACCATACCTTGTTCTGAAAGCAGTCTTGTTGATGTATTCATCTTTAATTATTACCTGATGATAACTTGACCTGAGATCAATACTAGAGAATCTTTTTTCATTCTTCAACTGATGAAAGAGGTCATCGATCCTTGGAAAAGGATACTTATTATTTTTAGTTACTTTGTTCAACTTCCTGAAGTCAATACAAAGTGTGAATGTTCCATCCTTTTTATTCCCAAATAATACTAGAGCACCCCAAGGTGACACACTTGGGCATATATAACCCTTCTCCAGAATCTATTCAAGTTGTATTTTCATCTCCTTTAATTCTAGGGTACTCACCCTATAAGGGGTCTTGGATACTGGAGTTTCTCCAGGCATTAGATTGATGGAGAAATCAATATCTCTTTTAGGGGGTAATCCTAGTATTTATTTAAATACATCCTCAAGCTCCTTTAGGACTGCATAATATTCAATATTTGACAGCTTATCCTTAGGTGTTTCTTCCATATGAGGTGCAAATATTTGACATCCTTTTTTGTAACATTTCTTCAGCTGCAATGTTGATATTTCTATGACAATTATGGCCCTGGGAATTCCTTGTACTTTCCTTAGGTTCCCTTCTTCATCCCATCAAGTAAATTATTTATTGTAACAATCTAGGATAGCTCGGTGTTGGTCAATCCAATCCATACCAATTAGACAGTCATATGAACCTAAAGTCAATATGTTCAAATATGCATTGGTGCTTAGTCCATTCATGTCCATTGAACATGAAATAACCATCTTATTAAATTTTCTTTTGGCTCTGGTAGGCAGTTGCACCAACCAAGATTTTCCATGCTTGCTTCTTGGAAAATAAAATATTTCCACCATACTGGGATCTATATAATTATGACTAGCTCCTGAATAAATTAAAATTGTAATTGTTTGGTTGTTGATCATACCTTCCACTTCAATAATTTGTGACTGAAACTCGGCTTGCTTGTTGTCGAGGGATGCATAGATCCTAGGTACATTCCTTCCCATGTCCTCCACTGTTTCAACTTGTTGTACATTGTGAAAAGCTCTAACGTTTTCACTTTTGTGAGGACAATATCTATACTTATGATCTCCCTTTGAAACCCAACATTGAATAGGTGGATTCCTTGGCCTTTCCCCCCCTATCTCAATCGTTCTGGGCTCTCTAGAATTTGTCTCTCCCAGAGGACTATTTATGAAGAATGGTGGCTTATTCCCCTTCTTCCTTTGTTCCATCTTGTACTTCTTCTTGTCTTCCCAAGATTTTTGGAAATTTTTATTTCCTTTATGTTGATCATATAGGCATTTATCTCACCTTATGTTCTCCTCCAAAGTGTTGGGATCATCATATTTTATCTTGTCATTGATAAATGATGGAATCCACTCAAATACCTATGAATCTTAACTGTCTCATCCTTGATGAAGGAGATATACTTTAATATCTCTAAAAACCTTCTTTCATAGTCATCGATGGTCATACTCCCTATCTTGAGCTCAAAGAACTCCTTCATTTTCTTTTCCTAATATCACTTAGTCAATTATTTATTTTGAAAATCCTTCTTGAATTCCTTCAAAGTAAAATTTTTCTCTTTAATGTGATGCACCTGCAAAAGTTGGTCCCACAACATGGACTCCTTTCCCTTGAATTTATAGATACAAATTCTTCCTTATACATGTGAAGAATAATTATCCAATTGAAAATAATTTCTCATGCCTGGAAGCCATGTCTCTGCACCTTCAAATGTAGGAGGTTTGATTTTTTTCATTTCTCCTTGTAGATGATCCACTCCATACCTCTTCTTATGCTTTCTGACAGGGGATGGAATTGAGCTACTATGTGCTCTCCTTGTCGAATTCCTTGGAGAGTGATGGTGATGTCTTCTAACACTTATTATTCTAAATTTCTCATCAGGAGACCTATGAATTCCTAATTTGCTTGATTCAAACTCCTTATCCATATTCTTTTCAATTCTATCCAAGCTTTTCATTAACTTTATATTGAAGTCCTCCTGCTACTCCTTGGATTTCATGTCCATTTGAGTTTCTACCTTCATTACCCATATGGACATCCATCCATGTAATCTCATCTTCCTTGATGTCTAACCCTTATGTATATTCCATGATTCTATAATCTGTGTTGATCCTGATCTGATCTAGTTGCTATTAATTCTGCAAAAATGTGTGTCCAACATAACTTTGTTAGGATGATTTATTTAACAAAATTAGGAAATTATGCTCAATTTTGGTTCCATAATACATCATAATTCTTTCGTCTTATTTTCCTGAAAAATTTCCTACCCAGGTTGATTTCATTAGTGATTTGTTATATTCTAATTTTCAATATCTTTCAAATGCTTGATTCCATGCTCAATTCTTATTTTTGAGAAGAAAGTTATGAATATTTGAAAATTGTGCTTCCTAGGAGGTAATCCTTGTACAATTCTTCTTCTTCTTCAGAGCCAAATTAGCTATTGCACACTTGCTAGATCCTCTTAGAATGAACAACAACTCTCTTTATCCCTTTATGTGTGGTTCTGTACAAATCGAAATCCCACAGACTCCTTCTCTAAGGACCTTTTCCTTTATGTCTTTAAAACAATTTTCGGGCACCATCCCTTTTTCTTTAGCTTTCAATATTATGTGACCATGGCTATGACCAAGAGATTAGCTAAAACATGCTTATCAATAGCTTAGGGACTTCGGGGCTCCAGAGGTTTTCATAGAATCATGATTTACTTCTCCCAAACTTCAAACTGGAGAACTCCTAGAGGGACTCTCTGATGCTTCATTCTTCAAAGGTTCTTTCAACAACATACTCCCATTTTCCTAAAGGCCGAATCTCTGAACTTTCAAAGTCTTATGAGAAATTACACACCAAGGGGTGATATGTGAAAAAAATAAGAAGATGACACATCGCCCAATCAATGGTTGACATGTTTCCCATTCTAGTTGGTACCAAATTTCTGTGAAAAAAAAACTAAGATGACACATGGCATGCATAGAGCGGGTCCATGTCACCGTACGGGACGTCATCATGCCATATCACTCCGATGCTTCAGGACTTCAGGACTCCATGATTTGAAGTGTTTCACCATAGCATACTTCAAAATTCTTGAATGCCTAACTGGAAAACTCCCGAACCCTCTCTCTCCAGACATTTACTACTTCAATGCACTAGAGCTTCATGATTTGGAGAGCTTCTCAGGATAATACAAAACATCTCTCGAACTATGAAATTTTGAACTCCCAAACATGTCCACATCACCCTAGGTGACATCAGCATGCCAGGTCACTCTGGCGCTGTGGGACTTCGAAACTTTGGGCTTTGGAATATTTCACACTACCATAATTTAAAACTCTCAAATGTTGAAATTTCAAACTCTCAAACAATTCCTCCCCAGAACTTCGGGACTTGAATGCTCTAGGACTTCAAAACTTCCACACCAAAACAAATTTTATCCCACAATCCTCCTAAAGGTCGAATACTTGATAATTTGTAGACACATGTCCCAGACAATGGATGGTCCTGATCTACTCTGATACTTTAGAGCTTAGGGATTCATCTAGCTCTTCAACAAAACACAACAAGTTTCTCGAACATTGAAATAAGGAATAATTTTTAATCGATAAACATTTGTCCCTAAACATGAACGATCCAGATGTACTCTAGAGATCGAGACTTCATGATATTTTCTTCTTGGAAGCTTAAGGACTCACTTCTCCTAGAGTGGTGAACCTTTCAACTAACGAGAGATCTAAATATCACAATCACTTGTGCGCATATCTGATTGTTGGGATCTAATCTTCTCCACTGTGCCCCACCTCCTGATTTGTGCTTGATCCAACTACCCATATTTTTCCTTGGGAAATTCCAATGGTCAAGTACTCCTCCTAGTGATCTATGGTGTAGATTCACTCAGGGACTTCAGATCTTTAGGGATTTTAGCTCTTTTTTTGCAAAGAATTAAAAATTGTCGAAGCAACGAAGTCTGAAGGACTTGAGGGGTTAATTGTTGTGCTCCTTTTCTAGATGTGGCGACTATGAATGATTCATACCTTTCCCAAAATGATATCCCTCTTCTTTTGGGGACTTAGTAAATCTCCTATGCACCCCTTGTGCTTCAAATTTGACCCATCCCAGGTCGTAATTTATGTGAACATGTATTAAATTACATAATTTTTACCACTTGGAGAATTTCTTCAAATTTTCAAAGATATTAACAACATAAATTGGGGATTTTGTCCCCATTTCATAGAATCTAATCAATTTCACCTACTTGGACCATCTAGGATCAGTGTTGGAAACTAGATCTCTGATACCAGATTTAAACATACCCAACCATAGATCGTTGGGTCATGCCACTTGTTAAAAAAAATAATTTCATTTATATATATATATATATATATATATATGTATGTATGTATGTATGTATGTATGTATAGAGAGAGAGAGAGAGAGCTTAAGAAGACAAACATATTATGAGAATACAAAGATCCATGTTGAGATAACTATAAAAATATACATGCAACATACACAAGATTAACCCATAAGAATAAACAAAAGTATAAATACACATCATGTAAATTCATACAAAATTTATACTTATCTTTTATAGAATACCATCAACTGCGTGAATACCTTCCATGATCCTCACAACCTTAGACCGCGCTACTCAGAACTCTCAACAGTGGGTCACCCCATAGATGGGACTAAACTCCACCTGAGTAAAGGGATTCCTAGCTAGGTTGAGACAATACAGACAACATGAAAT